>JASAMX010022153.1:0-48822 GCA_030248175.1 Microlaimidae sp. YZB2_3
TTTTTGGTTCTGGTTCGTTTACGTATTGCTGAAGATTTACCTTCTGCAAAATATTTGGAAAAAATATTCCCTTTGAGAAATAAACTATTCGGCATTTTTTAAAACTTTTTAGGCTTTTTTAAACGTTTTTTTTAAGTTGTTTCAAGTATGATTTTAATGTTTCGCTTAGGCTTAGGGAAAAAAAAGTTTTTTTATGAATTTATAAATGTTTCCAAATATTTTCTGTTTGCAAAAATATTGACTCCGCACCTTACCTTTAATTATTATTCCGTTACTTTATCTCCGAAATATTCTATGGTGTATTGTAATTACCATTTTATTTTTTGTTAATAAATTATATTTCGCTAAGAAATTTTTAAACATTTTGGCGTTAGTTTTTATCCCGCCCCCTTTTATGCAAAATCCTCTTCGAGACCTTTATGTCAGATGCAAATTTTCGTCGTTATTCTTAGCTAGATTTCCGAACTACAATTTTTTGTGCCTCCCTCTCTTCATACGACATATCCGTATTCCAATAGAATAATTAGACAAACTTTTAAAACATTGAAAAAAAACATAATGTTTTAGTATTGCAGTCGCAGACGGATTTGTGAGAAAAATGTTTTATTTAAACAATGAATAGGATTTGAGTCAGAAAAAAAAAGGGTGAGATCACCCCGGTGAATTTTTGAGCAAAAACAAAATGTAGGCTACACTTACTTATAAAAATTGCGATTGGCAAGCGGTTGTTCTTCAAGATTTATTTAAAATGGCTATTATATATCTTACATTGTTAGATTTAATCTGGCTAGGTTGTTTTTGGTTAAATAAACCATAAGTGTAAAAGAATGCAAAGTTAGGATTTTTGTGAGAATCTGAAGGGTACAAAACAGAAACTGATAATTTAAAATTTGTTTATTTTAAAAGAATGAAAATTTTAACTAAATCCTAAATAATTTTGCATGAAAAGCAAATTAAGCCATATTTTCAAAATCTAGAATTTTTTAACGAATAAAAAAGAATACAAATTGGCGGTAAAACATAGTCATTTCAGCGGTGTCTATCCGTTTATTGGAACGCTGGTCTAAAACATACATTTTATTACCTTCCTCTTACAGTTCGCCTATGGAAAAAGTACAAAGTGGACGGCGTTATAATATTAATAGGATCGCGTGAAAATATGGACTGAAAACCAGGGTGTAAAAATATGTAGAGGAGCTGGAAAAATTGAATTGCAAATTGTATTTTCTTTAATTTCCATCGTAAATGCACGAAATAACATTAGCATTTATGATGCGTGTTTTGCCTCTTGCAATATAGTACATTTAAAAAATGAAGATGTATTGATTACTTATTCGGATTTAGCCAATGATACGATTTTATTAGCAGAAGCTCTCGAATTTTTAAACATGGTAAACTACGAATTTATATTAATTGCATTAACCCACACCTTACCATTTCAGAATATGACGTATTAATTCACATTTAATTTTGATTATATATTAACTAAACTTAATAAGCATTTTTAGTCAATTTTTAGACCATTAAATACACAGAATTTAAGCTAGAGAAGTGTAAATTGTTTATGGAATGTATATTATAATTTAAGTTTAATGTGATTTTAAAATTCTTTATTGCTTTAAAATTTAATTTTAAAATTACGCTTATCCTGCTGAGATTATGAAACATCACTAAGATCATATGCGTAAAATCAGTATGTAGACATAAGCGGACCAATTAAAGATATACAGTTATGACGTTTAAAAAAACAAACAAGCACAGAATTTTTAATTCCACCTTTTTCTCACAAAATATACAAAAACGAACACAACTTACACCTAAGAAGCTTCATTTAGGTTCTAATAGTATTAAGCAATTATATAACATAATCTTATTGGTGTAAACATTACATTAAAGTTTGCAGTTGCAGTCTTTCTATAGGTTTTTACCCGATGGTATTGAGAAGAATAATGCCAAGAAGAAACAAAGGATGATCAAATTGCAGAGGTTTGGAAGCGAAAATGTGGTTATACAACAGAAGTTGGCAGATTTGGAGGAGAGGTTAGCCAGGATAGAGGAGGAACGAGCTCCTGGTGTTGATACCGAGTTGGTGGCTGCTGGAAAAAAATTCGTTGGAAGTCGGACAGTTGGTTTAAGCGCATGAAGTACGAGAGGACACGAGACAATGCTGATGTTTAAAATGAATTTACAAATGAAATAGATAAAGAAAATGAGGAATTCTTTTAGACCGATGGTGATTTGATAGAGTAGTTGTGCAGCAGGTTGAATCTTTTCGTATTGGAAAAGCTGGTGACCGAGCCAAGACTTCTGAAAATGAGGAGTTATTAGATGATATATCAGAAACAGGGCTGTCCGTTCGAAAGGACAGACTAGAGAGGGGTCACTATATTTGACAAAGTTCTCCACCATAAGGCCTCGGCACTGAATGAGGAAACGCGAGTCTGTCGAACGGAGTTGCTTGGCAAACTTTCGGAGCTTAGAGAGCAGATCAAAAAGGTTTCAGCTTTCTTGTATTCTGCTTAATAGGATCGGTGTTTCCTTTGACATCGCTCTCAAGGCTTTCCTTAAAGGTTTCAAAATCAGATATTGATGCGACCTGATCGCCATAAATTAAAACATATACCAAGTATAAATATTTTGTGTATGAAATGCAAGAAGCCTTGCTAAAACTCCCTAGATGAGCTGGATGTTCTGATTTCAGGAAAAAGTCTTATTTATAGTGCTGTTGATATTTCCTTTAGTTGTGAAACATGGCTCACTGAAATAACTTAAAAAGGAACAAAAATGAAAACAGAGAATTTAATGTTTATCAAAGGCTTAAAAACAGCAGCGGCAAGGAAAAAAAGTAGTTCTATTAATTAAATTGGCGCAGAGTGGTGGAAATTTGAAATTGAGAAAAAGTATGATGCAATAGAACTGGTAGCCGTTAACATTTTTTCTAGAGAGGCCGGTTGAGACAGAAGAAAAATTATTATCTGAAGAGAACCTCGTACTAGCAAAGAAAAAGATAACTTAATATTTTGAGCTAATTAGGAATTTAAACAGAAAACTTTGGCAACAACTAAAGGATAAAGCTGTAGGAATTAAGATATCCCAGTGGTAAAGTCAGTCTTCAGTTAAAATAAAATAAAATAAACAAAATGAAAATAATTGGTTCGAGTTTTTTTTTGGGCTAGGTATGTATCAGCTTGTTTCACAACCAGCTCGTGAGAATAATTATCTGGATCTTTTGTTAAGTTGTATGTTCTTCAGTTCAGTTACGTATTGCTCAAACGTATTTTTGCAAAAGTTTTTTTTTTAAAAATTTTATCAAAAAAATTATTTATTTTAATCAGGAGTTCAATAAAAAAAGTACAAATAAAAAAATGATAGCAAATAAACTGTTAGGATAAAATTTAATTTTTATATTTTCATACATAATATGTTTAGAAAAAAAACAGTGATTATTAAATAATTTCTTGATCTTACCATTTCACTCATGATTGTTTAATATTAATTCTTTAGTTTTTTGCAAAGAAAAGGTTTTGAGGCTTCAGAGCTTTGGAGTGCGCTTCAAACATTATTAAATTTTTTATTAAAAAGCCATTGTATAAATTCTGTGTAAAATGACCTTTAAAAATTTCGTTCAATTATGTTATGATGTTTTTTAAACAATTCACAAAATTTTTTTATTATTAAATTGCATTATATTTTAGCAAGCAAAAATGGACTTATGTAACATTTTAATATTCTACGCATTCAAACGATTAAAATTTAGTTAGATCAGTTCAAGTTTAGAAAATTTAAATATTTGTGGCAAACGTTTTTTTCTTAGCTCAGTACCCTCCGCACAAGCACCTTCGTGTCCAGTACTCTCGTGTCCAGTACCCTCGTGTACGTGTCAATTACCTTCGTGTCCAGTACCCTTGTGTTGTAGAATATTTTTTACAGATAACTTTGTTTTACAAATTTTGTAAAAATTTATATTAGGTAAAAATATATTTAGAAAATTATTTAAATATTTACAGAAAATCTGCAATTGTTTTTTTTGTTTTGTATGGTTTTAAAATATTGTATTGCAATCATTATATTTGTTTGATCAGAATTTATTTTATATTTGCACCTAAATAGGATATTTTTAATCTACTATAATATCTTTAACTTTAAAACTTGTTTTAATTTTTTTTTTTAATTTTTAATTATATCTTCAACTTGTTTTGATTTATTTATTTATATCATAAATTGTCACAATTAAATGACCTTTCAATCAAGTTTCACAATAGAGAGTTGAGAAAACAAACGAGTTAATCCAGAACAATAGACAAAGAAAGAGGAATAAGAAAGGAGGCTGATTTCCGGAGGTACGTTCCGAGGTTGCGCGGGTTTCGGAGGTAAGTTCCGACTTGCGCGACGGACGAAAAAAAATCGGAAGTAAGTTTCGAGGTTTTTTCGGCGGAGGTAAGTTCCTCTAACCCCGTTTAACAGGAGTTTTATCGGAAAAATTTTATTGTAAGACAGAAGTTCCACTAATTTTTTAATAGGCCTCCGATAAATTAAAAAAATTGTAAAAATTACTAATTAAGTGAGCGGATCTTTTCCCGTTAAAAATCGTAGAAACTTAATAATTTTTACGTTATATTAACGAATCCCTTTTAAGAGAGTACTTATTATTTTTAGGGGTTTTAAAAATTTTTGTTGCATTTCGATTTTTATTATTAATTGTGTCAAGTACAGTCCTGAGCAGAAATAATCGTAGTTTTTAAACGTACTATAATGCCGCCATAATCCTGGCACTGCGCTTAAACGGTTGTGATAAGAGGCGTTTATAGGCAAATAAAATCTAGCTGACCGCGATATTTGCAGTATTAAATCGACTATTAAACAACAAAAACATTCAAAATTTTTGACTAAAACAGGGTTAATAGCAAAGATTAAAAATTGTATTTTAATAATTATTTATCAAAATACTTAATTTGGAGCCAAAATGCAATTTTTTAAGGGCTAAATTTGGTTGATTTATGTAAATTTTGTAAAAACGTGGAATTAAAAAAAATTCTGCGTTCTTATTTGTTTTTTTAATGTCATTACCGCACAATTTTAATTGGTCCCCTCATGTCTGCATTATAATTTTCAGCATCAGCCAGATATAATTCAACCATAGAAGACTTGTAATATTAGGAGAAATTCGCGAATGGACTTTAGGCCGCTTCTTTTGTGCACCATGTATGCCCGCCCAATTCGGCAAACCTAGATATTTTATTCTTGATATAATTAAAATTAGATGCCCTATCTAAATACTTTTCTAATAAAAAAATCATTTGTGCACAACAACATTCCAACAAAATGTTTTGAATTTTTTAAAAAACACGCTTCATTGTAAAAAAGCAACACAATTAAGCTTTTTTTAATTATTCTAAATTTAAACTATTTTTGTCAATTAAAATAAAAAGTTGTGACTGTGTAAAAAACAAAATATTTAATAAACCATGTTCTGGGCAGCTAATATTAAGTGCTCGCCCACTTTTTACCTCCTGTTTAAAAAATTAGCCATTCTATAATACCTCTACACGCTTCAAACGCGGGGCGCATGAGCAAACAGAAAGGAAAGCGGCTGTGGTCTAACCGGGATCCCTTCTTTCTTCCGCTTCCCAAAAGCACAGGTTACTTTATTGTGCCTACGTGCAAATTATTCATTACATCGTTAAATGACGGGCATGAAAAACTACCTTTATTTTTGCTTGGGACTGTATTTTATCAATATTAGCCATGTGCACTGTATAATTGCGGCATTTTTGTCTTTTTAACACCCATATTAAATTTTTATACAAACAGTCCTGTATTTCTGGAGGTTTTTTCCTTCTGTGTCACAATTTTTCATACTTAAAAAACTGTCTAAAGAGACCTTAAATTTAAATTCTAAAATGAAATTTTACACAAAATCTTACCTTTTAACTATGCACTAATCCATGCACTAATTCATCAAAGTAAATTTTTTTGTAAAAAAATTTTTGATGCGCCAAAAAATCAAGATTTTCAACAACACAGTGGTTTTTACCTCTAGCATAAAATTTTTTGTAACAAATGAAATTTAGTGGATTCCCACATAAATAGTTGTATCTATTTAAAATTTTAATTCTTAAATTGAATTTTACAACTTAAATCTTACTCTGCATGTGTCTTTCTTTCCATCTGTCACTCCAGCACAGTACATGCTGTAATCCATGCATTTTTCAGGTCGTTTGCAAACATTTTTATTTATAAAATGTGCGAGGCAGGCGCTGTGACTCACTATCCTCAAATCCACTTCCAGGAGAACTTTTGACATTTCTTGCATTTGTGTTGTACCCCAGCCCATCACTATACACGTATTACCGGCTACAATTGGTCGATGTAGGTGTTGTAGATCTACTTTTCCCGTTGTCCCTGAAATAAACAATTTTGAAGAACACAAAGTTTTAACAATCCAAATCTGTAACTATCAATAACTACTTAAACAAATAAAGTTAAAGGTCTCTCCAGACAATTTTTTCTTTGCAAAGTTAACTAGTAAACTACTTGCTACGCAAAACAAAATTGTCCCATTTTATTTGCATATTTTTTTGAATTATTGTAATTATTCTGTCTTTTAGAGATAATGGAAAAATTTTGACAAAAAATTTTTCGTTTTAGCTTTTTAATTTTAGGGTATTGTTGTAAAAAGTAATAAATATCGATTATTTTAAGGTGGAACACTACAGAAAAAACCGCACAAACTTTGTACAGTCGCTATTCATTGCAGCTGCAACCAATTTTTATAAACTACATACTGTAATAATCTTCATGTCCTGAACATCATTTTTTATATTTTGATAAAACATGAAAATTAAAAATAAGCTGTAAGAATGGTCCACAAAGGGGATTCCGACGAATCGCAGGTTTTTTTCACAAAATGACATATAAAATTTTTTTGTGCATGTCGATTTTAAAAATTTTTTGTACGTAATTAAAAGCCGAGTAGATAAAAGTTTCCTGTTGTTTTCAGCAAAATCGTATAATAATAACCCGAGAAAACCCGACATTTTGAAGAGTTTTTTGAGAAAATTTTATTAACTTTGGAGCCTAATTTCTCAGTAGATCTCTATACGATTTTTAAATAAACAACGCCCATGTTTCCAACTCGCTGAGTTCTCCATTTTTATATATAGTTTGTTAAAATCGGTTTGTAAACAAATTTTTATTTTGTTGTGGGAAACTACATTTTGGTTTGGGAAACTACATTTTAAAACCTTCGTTTAAAACTTGTTTTTAACAAAGAAACTAAAACGGAGCAGTAGCCGAGTGGTTAGAGCGTAGTACTTAGAATACAAAAGCTCTAGGTTCAAATCCCCCTGGGATTTACTTTTAACACCAAAAAAATGTGTTTTTTTAATTTTAATTTTTTAATTAAAAAAAGTGTACATTATTCAATACTGTATTCAACCCCGAGTACATGCTTTGAGGTGGTTTTGAAGTAAAACCGGGGTAGAGTCAGAGTGTCCCCCCTAGGGGGGGGGGTCGCAACCCCCCTAGTGCCCCCTCGGGGTCAAATCAAAAAACGAAGTTCGGATTCGTAATCAGGACCCCCGAAAACCCCCGAGTGGTTGTTTTTGGATAAATCAAAGAAATTTTTGGAACTTTAGTGTTCTACCTTAAGTAAAAATAAAAAGTAATTTGAAATTTTTAATATAAGTAAAGTAACAGTATAAGTAATTTGTGATTTTTTTAAATTAAGTATAGTAAAAGTAACGGCAAATTTTTATTTAAATAAAGTAAAAGTAAGACCTATTGTTGAAAGTAAAAATTTTGATATCTTGATCCCTAAGATTGATGCAGTATTTGTCGAGTTATTGAGTTCCCTGTACAAAAAACCCGCGATTTTTTTGTTAAAAACACCAAACGACGGCAGTGATTTTGTGAAGTTTGGCCTACCATTTTTTCCTTCACTTCATGTTTTTAGCGAAAAAATCGAGGTTTTTTGTACAAGAAACTCAATATTTCAAACGTGTTGGATGTGCGCCGCCAAATCTGCCGCCAAACTGCCGCCAAACCGCCGCCAAAGTGCCGCCATTTAGGAACTAAGACGTTAAAGAAAAAAAATTTATAATGAGACGGTTTTAACTATTTCATAGTTTATTTTTGTAACTTTAAAATTTACAAAAATGTGTTATAAATATAAACTCGGTTTTACTCGACTTTTTTTACTCGACTTTTTTTAAGGTTAAGTTTAAAGGTTAAGTTAAGTCACTAAGCCTAAGCAAAGCCTAAAAAACAACCTAAACATTTTTCGCGCAGCTATTTGTTAATGTTTAGCTTGTTTTTTAGGCTTCGCTTGAGCTTAGGGATACATAGTCTTAACCTTAAAAAAAAGTCGAGTAAAAAAATCGAGTAAAAAAAGTCGAGTAAAAGCGAGTTAGCCTATATTGCGCGCTCAAAAGTTCACGCGTCGCGCGCTGAAAATTGGTGACTGTTTTTATATTAATACCTATGCTGCTGGACCAAAATGCCCCACGGCGCAATAGGCTATAGTCTGCTCAGCTACTTTCAAAAAAAGAAATCTCCGTGAAGAAAAACAACTTGGTTTTGTTTTCAATTTTTTCACGAATCTTAACGACCAAGGTATCAAATTAAGGTAGAAAGTAGCCGCTTTTTTGAGTGCATATTGTTTAATTTATATTTTAATACCCATTGGGCAATCTTTCATGTAAAGAATATTCTAAAAACGTCAATTTGGGAGGTCATAACTAGGAATCGACTGGGGCCCCGGCCTCGGCTTGCCCCGACACTTTTTTTCTACCCCGGCCCCGGCCCCGGCAAACGCAATTTTTTCTACCACGGCCCCGGCCTTGACAATTTAGCTGTCAAATCAACCGGGGCGAACCGGGGTAAGCACCCCTACGAATACAAATTTCAAAACTCTTTTTTACAATTTTAAACAGTGATAAATATATAAAATTTTATTTAAAGAGCTAATGTAATCGCCTCAATAGGAGGATATATATTATTTATATTTTAAGATTTTATTAAAACTCTATTTTAATAAGATTTTTTATTTTAATCATGAGTCATTCTTTTAAGAATTTAAAGACTTTTTGAGCATTAAAAACAATTTTGTAAATTTTATTTACAAGATTAGGGTTTGACATTAGAAGTCCATTCATGAGACGTATACAATAAATATTAGAGTTATTATAAATCATTGTTTATATCAAAAATATATAACCCAAGAGAAGTTTCGGCTTTGTGTACAATAAATTTTTTAACTAAATTTAAAAGAGAAATGATGCACATCTTACTTTTTGGCGCAAGCTACTTTCTGTGCACCAAGCAAAAATTTTCTCGCACAGCAATATTTGGTACACCAAATTCGTTTTTTCGACATGTTTAAAAAATCTTGCGTACAAAAAAATAGCAGGAATCGGTAATAATTCCTATTAAATTCGCTCATGTGTTAGTTTCTCTATGAAAGTATATTGTACAATTGGACACTTGTTTGGATTATATTATATTCTTACTTTTATTTTTAGGTGTTATTGAAACTGTTTTAAAATTTAGTGATGTTAAAACATTTTTTTTAATAAAAAAAATCAAGTAGATTTCTTGTTTTTATTTTAGCATTTTTAAATTTATTGCCGAAACTACACTGGTATTCACAAACTTTGTGTAGGGTTATTCGGACTGGGTCCGCTTCTGTTAACAGGAAAACCCTGCGGAGTCAGTCCACTTTTTTAAGCGACTTTAATATTTTTATACAGCCCAAAAGACACCAAACTTGAATTTTTTAACAAGAAATTGGTACAAAATGTTTGTATTTAATTCGGAAAAGTTTTCGAACAAATTTGTTTAAAAAATCAATTAATACGTGTCGAAAATTAACGATAATTAATTCTGGACACAGTCTAAAAGGTGTACCACCCAGTCCAGAGTTTTCTTGGCAAAAGTTACGGACACAGTTTGTATAAACCCGGTCCGAAATTTTATGAATACCAGTAAAAGTGCTAGGTATTTAAATAGAAATTCCAGTAAAAATTATCTTTGAGCTTTTATTTTAAAAAATTTGCCGATTTAGTTTAATTTTTTTATAACTATATTTTTAATAAAAGTAAGCATATATAACCCCCCGCCTTTTTCTTCCATTTAATAGGCGCAATGTTGGTTTTTTTAAATTAATTTTTAACGCAATTTTTAACACAGTATTAGTGCTTTGCAATGCATATGGGAACTTTTCTTTCACTTTTGCGTGAAAAAAACGAGTATTGACAGCAAGAAAAATTTCTGCGTAAGAAATCAGCGGTATATGCACAGAAAATCGCGTGCGTTAGAAATGATGCGTTTTTTCTTGCAGAATTTGATTCAAGAACTTAATGCATAATTGGAATTTTTCTAGGGCCATATGTTTTTGATAAATCTCCAGAAATTACAAAAAGTAGTGCAAAATCACAAAAACAATTTCATTGCAAAAGTTCGCGTAACATTAATTTTATAATTTTTGGCTAAAAAATAAGTTAGCGAATTAAAACGACTAAAACTAACAACTTGAAACAAGCTAGAAAGCGAACATAGTCGCTTGTACTGGCAATAACATAATTATTTTACCCTTTACAATTTTAAAAGTATTTTTTAATTTAAAAAAGTGGTAAAAAGCTTTAAAAATGTTCTAACAATTTAAAATAAAAAGGTGCGTTTTAACCCCTCCTGTGTTTATAAACCGAAAAATGTTGAATACAGGCATGTAAGTGAAGTTCTAAAAAAGAATTTTTTAAAAAATAATATTCTTGAAGACTAGCATTTTTTAGATTAAGAGTTACATTTTCCACAATTATCAACATATTTTATTTATTTTAATTTCAAGAAATTTCGCTATTTTCGAAATATTTTTTTATATAGGCATCCAATTTTGACTTTGGTTCCTTTAAAATGTTTTGGTTTTTAATCAAAACATACTTCCCGTATAAAAATGCTTTAACTCCTGTTCTATATGTAGAGCATTCTTTAAAGTTATAAAAATAGTTAATGAGATTAAGTATAATATTGCTTTAAACTTGAATAAATTTCTAATACTTACGTAAAGTGTATACTACTGTTGTAAAAAGTTATATTTACTTTTACTTAAACAAATAAAATTAACGAATTTTTTATTGCTTTTCCTTTTACTCGACTTTTAACCCTTTGGGATTTTTTTCGCCCAAAAACCGCTGCAAATCTGCAAAAGATATATTGCGTTAGTGCTGCAGTGTGCGAAACTCTGTGGCTCT
Organism: Microlaimidae sp. YZB2_3; assembly: GCA_030248175.1. Taxonomy (NCBI): domain Eukaryota; kingdom Metazoa; phylum Nematoda; class Chromadorea; order Desmodorida; family Microlaimidae; species Microlaimidae sp. YZB2_3. The sequence continues at coordinate 11,250 of JASAMX010022153.1, forward strand.
CGACGATCGATGACTAAGATTTAACATTGAGCAGCAATGGCGTGAAATCCTTTATGCGGATTTGCAGCAGAATAAATACCAATGGGTTATATTTGACTTACTATTACTTTTACTTTTACTCTTACTCGGATTTTTTTCTACAAATACTTAAATTAATTTAAGTAAAATTTAAGTAATTTCAACAAAAACATTTCCTATGGGCTTGTTGTAAAATAAATCTCAGATTCTCAGATAAAAGTTTTTTAAGCCGCTAACACGCTAAACGCCATTTACTTAGACGAAAAAACTTATTAAAATCAAGACATAACAAAACATTTTGGAATGGAGCTCTGGAGCTCCAAAAATTGATGTTTTGCTCCGCTCCAAAATTACTTTTATTATAATTTTACTCTTACTTTTACTTAAAAAAGTCTTACTTTTACTTTACTTAAATAAAATTTCGATCGTTACTTTGATTTTTATTTTACTTAAATTAAAATATCACAAATTACTTTTTCTCTTACTGTACTTATATTAATTTCTTTTAAAATTACTTTTTACTTTTTTTGAAAGTAATCAAAAATCATTATTTTTTACAACCGTGGTGTGTACTAATTATAATAATAATTTATGTTTAAAAGAATTGAAATCTTCAAATATTTTTGTTTCTGCTTGGAAAAACTTTGTGTATTCAAAAAATAATTTTTTTTACTTACACAAGTGCTTAAATTCTAAAATATGACTATTAAATACCTAAAACAATTTACAGTTACAAATTACAGTAACAATTTACTGTAAAAATTTAAAATATTTGAAAAAAAGAGACCAAAATTACAAATTCTTTTAAATTTTTAGCCTGCCCCGACTCCGGCCTCGGCCCCGGTCAGGGCAAAATTTTCTAACCCGGCCCCGGTCCTGGGCGCGGCAGGCAAATAAAAATTTCCCTACCCCGTCCCCCGGCATCAGCAATAATTCTGCCCCGGTCGATCCCTAGTCATAACTCCTGAACCACTGGAGATATTTTTTCGAAAAAAATTTTGTGGATTATTGGGGGCAGGGGTAAGGTTTTTACAAAAAAATTTCAAAATCGAAGACAAAAAGTTTGACTCCGCACCGCACCTTTAAGCAATATGCGTGCAGACTGCAAAAGTATTAATTTTAGATTAGTATTTTTTATTGTTACCCAGTTATATAAACCCAAATGCCCTCAAATTTGAAAAATAATAATTTTGTTATTTTTCATTTCATATTATTATCGTATATTTACTTATACAAAATTTTGAACACACTGACTTTAAAATAAATACGGTTTATTAAATTTTGTTCAGTGGTTACGCATTTTTTGTACCCATCAATGTACCCTTACAATTGTTAAGGGGTGAATTTATTATAACATTGTAAGGTTTGTACTAATATAAAAGCTCTCGACACGCGTATGACAAAACTATTTTTTTGACTTTATTTAGCCTATGGTTTCCATTCTTAAAACCCACAAAATACCCTTTAACACTTAAAATGGTTATTTTTGAATATTTATTTAAATACCGTCGTGTTTATACTCAAAGACAGCTCTCGACATTCTGATGTCATTAATATTTTTTTATTTTAAATTAACTCGTTTCATTTCGTGGTTACCGTTTTAAAACCCACAATGTACTCCCACAATGTAAAAACAACGTTCTGTATAAATAAAATATTTTGCAATAAATTATTAAAAAAATTATGAATATACAAAATATATTCTAAAAATAAATTTAAAATATTGTAAAATGCGGGGAGCGACTTTCAACCCAAACCGACTGCGTCAAAAGACTTTTATGGAAATTTATATATTACTAATTTTCACAATATGTGTAAAGAAATTTTTTCAAAAGAGTTACCTTTATCAGATACTAGCACATCTAACAAAATCAATCAATCAATCAAAAATGTTTATTTATCAAAACATGTGATACATAAAAAAATACATGTAATGACAAACTAGGCAAGCAAAGGTGGGAAATAGACCACTCTAAATTACTGTCTAAAAGAAATTAAAATTATTAGTACTGGGTAATAAAATCTCTAAAATCTACTTTATTTAAACATTTTTTATAATGCTTTAGCGAACTCTCGGTTACAACGCTGTTATTTAAAAAATTTCAGCATTTAATCAGTTTTTGTGAGAGAAAAAACTTTCTACAATTTAGTTGATATTTTTTAATATGACGCATATTTAATTTGTGTCCGCGTAAACTATATTTTGATGATTCAAAGTTTAAAAAACTTTCAATTTTAAGATCAACCAGATTATTTCTATTTTAAAAATCATACAAAGATCAATTTTTAAGCGACGAATTTCTTAGGTTTCTAGATTTAGTTTAAGAAGACGATCACTATAATTTTGGTAAGGAATATGGCATTTTTAACATACACGTCTTGTAAAAAATCTTTGCCTTTTTTCCAAACATACATTATCACCTACTTGATAGGGTTAACCCCTAACACAGGTGTACATGACTCTAACAAAGGTCTTACATACAACTTAAAAGGCATCAAAAATGTGTCGAGAATTATGAGCGGAACACATTTTTTGATATTACAAACGTTATTATTGCATGCTTGTAAAACTCAAAACATCGTTGTATTGTAACTTAATTTGTTATTTATTTTACCGTCTTTACATAAGAAATTATGGTAAAAATTTTATTATGCGTGTTAAGTAAATTCGTATTTTTTGTTATCATTGCATACATAAGGGTTCCCTCTTTCCCTCACCTGTTTTTTCTATTATAGGCATGAATAAGAATAATCCATCTGTTATTATTAAAACAACGCAGTATTAAAGACGCTCAGTAATTGGTTTTTTTTAAAATTTCATGACAATGTTGACCAAATTTTAATTCAATAGTGATACAAACAACAAGATCATGGATAAAATTTGTTTTTTCTATCAGTGTATCGCCAAAATAAAAGTATTTATCAGGTATTTTTTTATTACCAGCAACTAGTACTTTACACTTCTAAAAGGCAATGTTAAGTTGCCATTTTTTAGTCCAAATATGAAACTTTTTTAGGAATTCCGTCAAATCGTTAGTGTTTTTATTACTACGAACTGAATAAAATTTACAGTTATCAGCGAATATTTTTTACCACAAGATCCGACTCTACAATATTCAACAACATCATTTATATACAAAAAAATAAGATTGGACCAAGTACTGAGCCCTGTGGCACACCAGATTCAGTTTTATTATGTCTGAAAGTTTATCACCAACACTAACCTTTTGACTACGATTTGAAAAAAAGCGGGAATCCATTTACGTAATTAATAACCCAATAAGCTTTTAATTTTTAAGCAATTTAGGATGCAAAACTGAATTAAACGCTTTGGCTAGGTCAATATATACACAGTTTCTCGGTTTACCCCTGTTCACAGCCTTGGTCCATTCCTCTAACATTATTAATAATTGTGTACAAGTGGAACGCTTAGCAAGAAAACCGTATTGTTCTAAAGTAATAAATTTATTCCTATTTAAATAGGTCAAGAGTTCATTTGCAATTTTTCTCTCCATTAATTTACAGATTACTGATGTTTGTGATATTGGTATATAGTTATTTTTTAATGGGGTGTTACCCTTTTTAAAAACAGGAACTATGATTGCTGTAAGGCATACATTTGGAACAATGCCGTATTTCATGCACATTTCAAATAGCATCAATAAAGAAAAAGCAATTTTAGTATCTAGTGATTTTATAAATAAACTGGAAAACCATGAGGAGATCGAGCAGTAGATGATGGTAAGTTTTTTATGGCTTTAAGTACTTCATGATATGAAAAACCTATAGAAAATACAAAGTATTTGGATCTTAATATTAACTGTGAAATTACTAATACTTTAAACATCAATTTATTCAACAAAACAGAACAATTTAACTTTTTAGTAATTAGATATGTTCATAAGTCAAGCAATGTTAGTTCTAAATTAGGTCCTAATATTTTATAGTCAACTTATCCGGTTAGTTCGAATTCGTTCCAATAAAAAGATCTTTTGCAATAAACTTAAAAATTTATATTATGACTTTTTAAAATAAGCCTACAATGACTATGAATTATATAATAAACTTAAAAAATTTTTTATTTACTATAAAGCTTTAATATCTAAATTCGATATATATATACTAACCTGAAATTCAAACAATTTCTAAAAATATATAAAATATGTCAATCTGAATTAACATAATACTCAGGCACAATTTATTTAACACATACGTTCTTATAGTTTTATTTGCCTCATATTGTTTTTGCTTTTTTCTTAAAAAATTGGTTACAAAGTATTTTCAAAGTTCAAAGTTCAAAGTTTATTTCTAAAAAAAAATAATAATAAAAAAAACATCGTAAACATCACAAGCTTGTGAACCGATTAGGGTCCCCAAAAATAACAAGAACATGGTTAATTTCTTTCTAGAAATATGGATCAAAGGCTTTATAAAAAGCTCTAATTTAAGCCATAAATAAACAAAGTGAGTAAGTTAAAAACATTTTTTTTTAAATTTTAAACAATTTAGTTTAATTCTTTATAAGCCCAATATACTTTAATTAGTTCCTGACTTTAAAATTTTTTTTTCTTGAAAGTTACATATGATATTGCAAAATTAATTTTTGTTTGTTTTTTTCTTTTTTTCATTAAACATGACACAACACTAAATGTGATTTATTAAGGATACATTTTTATTGTGAATTTATTAGTTGAAGTTTATTCTTAGAAGACCTAAAAGAAGTAGCTGAAATTTGTTCTTGAGACAGTGCATTCCATTTTTCAACAACTCGGTTACAAAAAAAAATTTTTTTTGCATTAATTCTACTTTTTTGAACTTTTAGTTTTAATGAATGTCCTCTTGTGGGATTTTGATTTAAACTAAAAAAAAGTGGATTGAGACTTGTTTGTTAGTTTCAAGTCTTGTAACACTCAGATAGATCAGCATTAGTTCTTCTGTCCTGAAGTGGTGTAAGATGTAAATGCCTGAGGCGTTCCTCATAAGTTTTATACGAATGTTTACACCTTTTAAAAAGCCGTCTGGTAAAACTACGTTTCACATTATCAATGATTTTTATGTCTTGCTGTAAAAAAGGGTTCCATTTTACACTTGCGTATTCCAAGCTTGGCCTTACGTATGTAGTAAAAGCTTTTACTAAATTTTGTTCTAAGCTTGAATTAATTGTCCTAAAAAATAGTGAAGTCATTTTTAATGCTTTTTTAGCAATAGTTTTGCAATGATCTGAAAATTGAAGATTTTTCGAAATGTAAACTCTTAAATCTTTTACTAAGTCAGTTTTATTTAAATTATGACCGTCTATACAATAATCATGTTCGTTATTTTGCATTTTTGTTGATATATGCAGAACCTCACATCTAGTTTCATTTGTTAGAAGCTGTTGTATTTTCAATAAAGGCTTCATAATATTTAACTATGTGTTTTAGTTTTTTTAAGTAAAAAATACAAAATAGCCTGTAGCATATTTGTGTTAAAATCCTTTTAACGTTTTTTTTTCTAAAAATTTTCTAAAAACATTTATAAAATAAACAAAACAATCGTTTTTAATAATTTTTGCCTAAAAATTTTTGCCTTAATTTTATCAACAAACACAACATTAATAACTTGTAATTATAAACAATTTCAAAATATAAATCATAAATGTAACAAATATTTTGAAAATCAATCCAAATAAAGGTTTCTGTGAAAAATTTCAACGTTTGAGAAAATTGCCAAATTTATGCTAAGGCACCTTGCACTGAAACTTAAAATAAACATAAGATATAAAACAAACAAACATTGAACCTGTACGGAAAATACCGTAATCATGCAAATCTTCCCTGATTATTGATTAGTGGCGTCGTTGATGGGAAATAACCCGCTTATAATATCATCTGCAGTTATATATTTTTGTATTTTTACATACAAATCTTAATTACACATTTTAAAACAGACAATTTCTAATATAAATCAACATATATCATCAGTGTGATGTCATTATTAAACACCCCAGGGTTTCGTTTTTCGCCTTTCGTCTTTTTTTAAAAAAACATTTGCATGATTACGGTATTTTCCGTACAGTGAGCAATGTTTGTGTATTCTAAATCTTATGTTTATTTTAAGTTTCATTGCAAGGTGCCTATATAAATATGCATTACTAATTTTTTATTTTATTTTATTTTGTTTTATTTTCCTGTGTGCCGTTTTATCTTTCTCCCAGTAAGCGCTGTTAACATTTGTTTGGAGGGCTTAAACAAACCTGAATTAAAATATATTTTTACTAATCAATATAAAATTAAAATTATATTCTTTAATTTATTTAAATTAGGTTCTGTAATATAGAAATTTGATAACAAATATAATATAGCCTTGAAAAGGGACTAAGGAATTAGTCCGAAACATGTCGGTTTGAAATAAAGTCTACACCATTTTCTTCAACTACATTATACACATAAATAGTTGTAAAATTAATTTTAATATTTCTTCTTTTTTTGAGTAAATAAAAACAGGACGCAATAACGTTTCTTTTTCAATATAAAAAAATTCCTCCAGTAACACCAAACAAAAAACATGCCAGTGTTAGTTTATTGATTAATTACGCAATCCTTGTATCTCTGCTTGAGTTGATAATTTTTGTACAATGGTCGTCTAACTAAAAAAAAAAATCACGCAGACAAAGGAATCAGGCTGCAGGTATATTTTTTATATTTTTTTCATGTTATTTATCGTGTTTTTTCTTGCGTTTTTTGTTTATTTTTTTTTTAATACACGTATTCACAAAAATTTCTACAAAATTTTTTTTTAATTTTAAAATAATCTTTTATTAATTATATTTTGATTATATACTCCTTAAGTAATGTAATGCTTCCTCCTGAGGAGCTACCGGCTATTACATTTTTAAGAGAGTTTTCAAAAAATATGTCAAGGATAAGGAGTAAAACATATTTTTTGATGTGTTTATTTTTAATAAATTGAAAAATAAATATATATTTAACATACTTTCTTAGTCTATTTTTCTTGATATATAATTAATTAAACATTAAATTAATTAATTAAACATTATACTTTAATTATATACTCCTTAATTTATGTATGCTTTCTACTGAGGAGCTCCGACTATTACATTTTTAAGAGAGTTTTCAAAAAATATGTCTAGGATAAGGAGCAAAACATATTTTTAGATGTGTTTATTTTCTATAAATAGAAAAATAAATATATTTAATATACTTTCTTTGTGTATTTTCCTTGATATATAATTAATTAAACGTTTAATTTGTTTTTTCATGCCATTCCAAACTTTTTACTTATAGCTTTGTTTTCATCACAATTAACTTGAAATTATGTATATATTTTTTTCTTTTAATTTTGTTGTTAATTATTTTATTCTTTACAGCCAAAATCTCCGTCTTAAATTTTTTTTTCTGTTTATTAGCATATTATAATCTGCTTTTAAAAAATCAGGTATGTAAGTTTGAATCTTGTTCTTAGGACTGTCAAATATTTTAAGATTAATTTTAGATAAAATAGTGTTATAGTCTGATTGTGAAAAACTGGGCGCAACAGTGACATTATTAAAAATTTCTCTATCGTTTGTGAAAAAAAGATCCAGTTAATTATTCTCACGAGTTGGTTGTGAAACAAGCTGATACATACCTAGCCTAATAAGAAACTCAAATTGATTATTTTCATCTTGCGTGTTTGAAGTTATTTTATCTGAAGACCAATTTACCCCTGGCAAAAAGAAATCTTTAATAATGTAAACCTGTAGTTCCTGAACCTAAGCAAAACCTAAAAATCAAGCTAAATTTTGATGATAAATTTATATTTAATGGTTTGTTTTTTTAAGATAAACGTTTTTTCGTAAGCCTAAGCAAAACCTAAAAATTAAACGAAAAATTCAATGCTTTTTTTGTCATGAGCAAAATTTTGCGACTAAGATGATGCACACGCCTCTTGACCATACATGGGCAAGTTGGTCCGGAATGGGGAGGGGGTTTAACCCCAAAATAGGGGGGTTAAATTCCAATAAACGCAAAATACCAATATCTTTTTTCTAAAGTGCATTTGACCCATATTGTTTTTTGATTTTGAGGGAAAATTAGGTAAAAAACGCTAATTTTAGGTCAAAAAGCCCTTTTTATTGCATTTTGGAGCTTTTTATTACTTAAAACATTCATTTATTTCTGATATACTTATTAATAACTTTTATTTTCAGAAGTCTGGGCCGGTCACCAGCTTTTCCAATACAAAAAAATTTAACTGGCTGAATGACTTCACCCGAATCACATTTTTTATGGTTTCTGGAAGAAATTTTAAAGAAAGTTTTTGGTACTTGTGTTTGGCCCTCCGTCTTTCTTGGAGGATCACCCTGAAAAACAAGGATCACCCTGAGTATAGCGTTATCTCAAAACCTGAAATTCTCTACGCATTGCTCAAAAATTGCGTCCAAAGCTTATAGTAGAGCTATTTTGATTTTAAAAAGTTTTAAAACAAAGAATCCTTTTCTTCTGCTCAGGGCTTACAAAACATATGTTACGCCTCTTCTGGAATTTAGCCCGTGTGGAATCCTTATTTGATTAAAGACATCATTTGTCTTGAAAAAATACAAAGGTTTTTTACCAGAATGGTTTGCATTTACTGTAACATACCATATGCTGACTACCAGTCCAGGCTAGATTACTTTTACTTGGAATCTTTGGAAATGAGACGTTTAAAACTTGATATGTGCATGGTCTATAAAATTATACATGGTATGGTTGATCTAATTATGCTATTTTTTTTAATATCGAGCATTCAAACTATTTTATCAGAGGAAACGACCTTAAGATAAATTATGGGAAATTAGCCAATTTAGACTGCCGCAAAAAATTTTTCTCTGAAAGGGTTATAAAAACGTGGAACTCACTATCAAATAATATCGTGTTAGCTAACTCATTAATAGGTTTTAAACAATTACTAAACAAAACTGACCTGTCAAACGATTGTGAAAAATTTTAATCTTTATATAACGCCATTTATATTGTTGAGTAAAGCAGGATTCCCGTGTGTACCTTAAACTATGTATGATCATTCTCTTTTTGCCTCGCTGTAGTTGCTCATAAATTATAGTTAGTGTACTTGTACTATATAGAATTTGTTGTTACACTGTAAAGTGAACTTGTGTGTCAGGGCGGTATTTTTAAGTGTTTTAACCTTTACCTGCCCTCTGTCTAAATTATGTAACATTATTTTGTTTTCTGACAGTACTAATATTTGGACAGTAAACTTATTCATTTCATTTCATTTCAAAAAAACGTTCAGTTCAAAAGAAAAAAAAATTAACAATGGCGCACGTTTGTGTATAACTTGCGTTGGTACCAGCCACACCTCAAGAGCATCAAGCGTCTGAAACATTAAGTGGGACTATGAAGAAAAAAATTTAGTGAAAAAATGCAAAAACGGGCCGCATTTAAAATTTTATAAAACACTGTTTGTTTCAATCATGCTCAAATTTTCAGGAAGAATTTGAAAAGTATGATCTAAGTGGTGCTTGTATCTCGAAGTAATAAAAATTGTATTGCAATTTTTGTTTGCAAGTTTTGTTTTGAAGGCTAGATTTTTTTATTTATATTGGCTGTAGTGATGACGTCAGTGATGGTTTTTTTAAGTTTAAAATAATAGCCAAAAATTTAAGCTACACACTGATAACTATGGTAGTGATTTGTTGGGCTGTTCCTGAGATACAAATTTTATTTTTTGTATAGTAAGACTATATATATTTTGTTCAAAAATGATTGAGACTGGTGACAAAACGTAAACTTTAAATCGTCGTATCTCAAGAACGGCCTACCAAATTAGAACAATATCTATATCAGTTTGTAGCTTAGACTTTTAGCTATCATTTAAAAGAAAAAGAAAATAATGTTTATCAATAACGCTATCACTACCGCCAATACGATGCTAAAAACTTCTGCTTCAAAAAATCAAAATTTTTTATTACTGCGAGATAAAAAAACGCCACTTGGTACACTGTTAGCTCATACTTTATCGAGTTTCCCTGAAAGTATAAGGACGACTGAAATGGTGAGTTTTTTAATGATGGTTGCAATGCGGTCGGTTTTAGCAGATTGGCAGATTTTTAATATGGGGGCCCCCTTAATGCTAAAAATGCTCAAAGCACTTGGTATGTGGCTAGCACAAACGCAAGTTATACACCAAATGTAATCTACTTTTTCCAGAAATTTTGGCCTAAAATTTTTTTGTGGGGGTGACTCCCTGGGGAGCTAGGGAGGGGCAAAACAGAGGTGCCCCAAATTTTTTAAAATTTTTTTTTGAAAACCATTACAAACGTAAAATTTATTACATAATGACAACTTATTTTAGGTTTGTGTCAAAAAATATTACAATAAGCCTTTAAACATGTGGTCTTTTTTCGTTGAAATAAATACACGTGGATGGGACGTATTCCGTTGGTAATTCCCTGTTAGAAATCTAAAATGAATAACAGTCATGGCATATTTTGTTGCGCAGCACCGTACCCTTCAGTAATTACTGGTGACTTAAATTGGCCGTACATAGACTGGGCTAATTCACGAGTGAGACCCGGTGGTGATACTAACCACGAATTTTTTTAAATGCATGCAATGAAAATGGTCTTTCACAGTTTGTTAACCAAGCCACTCAAGCAGGTAACATACTTGATCTAGTGTTATGCAATCATAGCAATGTCATTTTAGATACAAAAGTCACGGAACCTTTTTATTCTGGGGCTGATCATAATTCTATTAGTTTTGTTATAGAATTGTAGTAAAAAATGGTAGTAAAAAATCGAACCCAATTTATTATAGAAATTTTAAAAAAGCCGACTATGAAAACATAAGACGTACTCTAAACAATATAGATTGGAATATCATTTTTGAAACTGAATCTGACTGCGATAATATCTATAAACGAATCTGCGAAATACAATACAACTGCATTGAAAAATTTGTACCTTTAAGTAAAGTATCAATTTGCAAAAAAAGTTATCCTTCAGCGCTCAAACGTCTTTTACGCAGAAAAAAACGTTTATATAAATTAAGCAAAAAATGTGAAATCGGAAAACATCTTTACAAAAGCTGCTCATCATTATATGAAAAGCATGTTGTTGATTTTCACGATGAAATCGAATCCAAAATTGTCAACTCAAACAATACCAAAGATTTTTATAATTATGCAAACAAAAACCTAAAAAGTTTTAAAAGTATACCGCTTTTAAAAAAACAAGATGGTAATTTTGCTTCGACAGACTTAGAAAAATGCAATGTGCTTTTAAAACAATTTTCCAGCGTTTTCGTCAAAGATGATGGTATATTGCCTCACTTTGAAAAAATTGTTCTTGATGCTATTGGGTTAAACACTGTCCCTTTTCCTTTAGATACTGTCATTAAAAAACTGCACCAATTACCAATAAAAATGTCTAAAACTCCCGAAAATATTCCTGCTATATATTGGAAAAACTCAGCTCAAATAGTTGCAATCCCGTTAGCTAACCTCTTTGAAAGAACAATGCTAACGGGAAACTTACCTGAAATCTGGAAAGAGGTAATTGTTAATCCAATATATAAAAAAGGAATAGCTAGTTGTTCTAATAATTATCGGGGTATTAGCCTAACAAGTGTCCCTTGTAAAGTTGCTGAGTCAATTATTAATGACAGTATGCTAAAGTATCTCCGAACTAATGGACTAATATCAAAAAATCAATACGGATTCTTATCTCGACGGTCCACTGGTCTTCAACTTTTGAGCTGTCTCAACGATTGGACTAAATCATTAGATAATAAAATGAACATGGACGTCGTGTATATAGACTATGCAAAGGCGATCGACACCGTTTGTCATAAAAAACTAATATTAAAACTTAAAGCATATGGCTTTGGTTTTGAGCTTCTTAACTGGATATCAAGCTATTTGTCAAACCGCCGTCAAAGAGTCTGTATAGGCGACACTTACTCAAATTATGCAGAAGTTACCAGCGGTGTTCCCCAGGGTGGGTCTCTTTCGCCCTTACTATTTTTGCTTTATATCAACGACCTCCCCGTTTATATAGGCAATAATAGCACTGTGAAGATGTTCGCTGATGATAGGAAAATTTATTGCTCATTTAGAAGAGGTGAAAATTGGGACAAATTTAAGTCTTGCTTGCGTAAATTTTGTGAGTGGTCAAAAACGTGGCAATCGTCAGTTGCATTTAACAAATGCAGTGTTTAAAGCTAGGTAAAAATGACAATAATCCAGACTACTATTTTGAAAATATGTTAATACAATCAGTTGACGCTGTAAAAGACCTTGGTATTTGCATTAGTCAAAATTTAAAGCCCAGCATACACTGTAACGAAATAGCAAAAAAAGCATTAGGTCGCTGTGCTGTTCTTTTTTGGGCCTTTAGAACAAAAAATCCTGTCATACTTGTGAAGGCGTTTACAACCTATGTGCGTCCAATTGTCGAATATGAGACAACTGTGTGGTCACCATGGCTTCAAAAAGATATAACCACAATTGAACGAGTTCAAAAGTGTTTTACACGCAAATTATTTTCACGCTGCAATATGAAAAATATTGAATACAAGGAACGTTTAAGTAAGCTTGGCTTGGAAAGCCTTAGGTGCCGTAGGATAAGAAACGACTTAATTATGACGTATAAAATTCTAAACAATTTAGTCGATGTACCAATTACTGATTTTTTTAGTATAAACGAAAACCACACTAGGACAAATGGTTTAAAACTAAAAGTTCCCAAAATTCGTTTGGATATACGTAAATATTTTTTTTGTAATCGAGTAATTAAATTATGGAACAAATTAGATAAGTCAGTCATTCTTAGTAAGACTCTACCAATTTTCAAAAATAAACTAGACACCGTCACAATAAACTATCTTTCCAAATTGTAATACCAATATTTATGTATCATATGTGTTTTTTTGTGATTCCTTTTCTTTGACTTTCAGTATATATCAGTGTTTCATTTTCTGTAAACCATTATAACTGAATAAACAATTTACAATTTATATGTGTTATATGCACTGTGGCCTATGTTGTAATAGTAGCGGCCACAAAACAAAGCTTTTTGATAGTGTGAAATGCAACGCAGCATAAAAGGCTCAATGGAAGGGAAAAATTAGCAGGAATCAAAAATGCGACAACCCAAGAAAACAAGTGGATAAGCGTATCATTTAGAGGCTTTTTGTTGCATAAAAAACTACAAAACAAAAACAAAATATTTAAAACATGAATCTATTCATTTAATAACTTTTTACAAGAATGTATAACAAAAAGATTTTGTAGCCTTAAAAATGGCTCTTGACGCCAGCAACGAATTTCTGCTTGTTTGAAAATTTATTGTAAGCATAATATTAGGTTTTTTTACACAAACCCAAACTCAAAATTCTTTATTTTTTAAAAAATTTTACGGTTTTAATGGATTTAGGAAAAAAATTTTAGGCACCTCTGTTTTGCTCCCCTAGCCCGCTGTAGGGTCAACCCCCTGCGAAAAAAATTTTAGGTCAAAAATTCTGGAAAAAATGGCGCACATTTGTTGTATAACTTGCGTTGGTGCTAGCCACACCCAAGCATAAGAGCATGAAGCATTCTTAACATTAAGTGGGCTCCCATATTAAAAATCGGTACAAAAACGCCAAACCGATCGCATTCAAATCGTCATAAAAAAACCCACTATTCCAATTGTCCTTAAAGTTAAAAAAATGTCGGAAAAATATAAACTAACAGCATACCGAGTGCTGTTTCTTATCTCTTAGTAATAAAAAAGTTTTGATTTTTTGAGGTCCAGGTTTTATGCACCATATTGGCGCTAGTAATGGCATCATTGATGAGCATTATTTTCTTTTAGTTTTAAAGTATAGCTAAGAGTTTAAGTTTCAAAATGATACAGGTATTGTTCTAATTCGTTTAAATGTTCTTGAGATATAATGTTTTAAAATTTTGTCGCCAGTCTCGATCATTACTGAACAGACGATAGTTACCTGTATCATCTTTTTTCAAATTTTAAACAGTTTCTGAGAGATCTTGGTCTTCATGACCACTTGGGCTACATCTGTAACGTCGAGCAGTTGGGTTTTTTCCATAACAGCAAGGAAAATTTCCGAACGCGCAAAATTAAAATAACATTTTCCCACCAGGATGCTCAAGGTGCATTAAATGCGAAAATGTTTTGTTCAGACTATTTGATTTATTTTACGACTTTGAATTGAATCTTAAGAAAAACGCGTTTGTTTTTACATCCTTCTCGGCCTTTCTTTCCAGCCTTTTTTACATCCTTTCTTGAAGAAAGAATAAAAGAATCCAACATGAAAAAACCGCAATGAACTTGAATCGTCAATTAGCTTCAGATGGAATTTTCAATATTAGCTGGATTGTTAAGCCTGACTTAAAAAAGACTAGTAATTACAAATTTTGTAAATTTGTATGTGAAAATAGTTCTGGAAAAGGTAGCTGGAGACTTGATTCTAGATTTGATATGTTGCCTCAAACTTGTAAACCTGTATCTGCTGTCAGTGTATCGCCGGAAAACTCTTAAGGGGAGAGAATACTTTTAAAAAGCCCAATAGTTTACAACCACAAAATAATAGGATATCTTTTTTTAACGCTAAAAGTGCAAATTTTTTAACGCTAGAAGTACATTTAGTGCTAAAAATCGTGATCTTCTAGATTATTGTTTAAGTACTGAAAACCCAGCTGTCTTTGGAATTAATGAGTCCTTTTTAAAATCGGAAATTAGTGATTAAATGATAAGTAATAATAATCGTTATCAGGTTTATCGTCATGATCAATTGGATTGTCCTTAAGGCTGAGTTGTTCTTCTTGTAAGAAAAAATATTAAATCTAAATGAATCTCTATCCCCCAAGATTTTAGGGATCTTGAAGTTGTCGCCATGGATTTAATAAGTTGCGCATCAATTCGTATAGTTTGGTTTTATTGTCCTCCAAATTTTTGTCTTAAATATTCGAAAAATTTTGCACTTCTATTAGAAAAGTTGTGTTCTTGCAGCTATCCAGTCGTTCTAATGGGTGACTTTAATCTCTTAGATACTGCTTGGCGTCCTCATTGTGTTCCTAGCACATTAATTCAAATTATATATATAACACGTTTTGTGAACAATCTTTTACTCAATTGGTGTCATCGCCTACCCCTGGAAACAATATTCTCGATCTTATCTTGTGCACAGATGAAACTGCTGTCTCAAACGTGGTAGTCAGTGAGCCTTTGTGTTTTAGTGATCACAAGTATTCGTGGTTCTGAAACAAGTAAAAAATTTCAAACTCTTTTTTACGATTTTAAAAAAGCAAACATGAAAGAAATGAATAACTTCTTAAGTTTGATAGATTTTGAAACTTTATTTTCAGTTAGTAGCACTGTTGAAATTCACTGGAACATTGTTAAATCGCATATAGAGCTTGCTATAGTTAAATATGTTCCGTCTCGCATTATAAATTTGTCTGCTAAACTTAAACCTAAATATCCTGATTATATTAAGCGAATTAAAGCAAAGAAAAAAAGTAAATATTAAAACAATAAGTCTGCTGCAGATAGAATTGAATACAATAATGATTAATAATAATGAGTATAAAAAAGCTGTAAATAAATATAATACTAATAAAGAGCATAAAATTTTATCAAGCAATGATAAAAACCAACTTTTTAAGTTTATAAAAAATAAACGATCTAATGGCATTGATATACCTCCTCTGTTAATGCATGACGGAACAATTACTACTGATATAACCAAGCAGTGTGACCTATTTCTTGAGAGTTTCAACAAAAATTTTACAACTGATAGTAACAAACAAGCTTTTTTAAAGAGACAATTTAATCCTGACGTTTCAAAGCAAAATATAACTTTTACAAAAGAAAATGTTTTAAAAGCTCTTAAGAAACAAAAGAATAAGTTAAGTAGAACACCTGATAATATACCAAGCATGGTTTTCAAGAAACTAGCAATATCAATTGCTGAACCTTTATCTTTAATATTTACTGTCTCTTTAAATTTTAAAATTAAAACTAATCTTTAAGTTTATTATTCTTGTAAAACTTTTAAATTCAGAGATTTGCTGCTGCCAGCATAGGGGCTTGTAATGCTTCCAAATTTTAAATTCGTCATTTTTGACAGCTAATTGTAAGCTTAATTTTAGATGTTTTTACACAAACAATATATCAAAATTCGTCATATGTAATAAATTTTTCATTTTTGATGGTTTTTAAAAAAAATTTGAAACAAATTTTTAGCATTTGTGTTTGGCCCCCCTAGCCCCCCTAGCCCCCGGAGGGTCAACCCTAACAAAAAAATTAGGTTGAAAGTAAGGGATTAAAACGGCCCAGATTTAGTATGTAACAATATAATAAAAATCGTACACACGTCAAACAGAAATAAAAACAAAATGTATGTTTTTTGCAGTGTATTAATTTGGCAAAAAATCGTAAAAACCGCGCGCATTCAACGCATCATAAAAAAATTTGAATAAACCAATTTTGCTCATTTTTTTAGAAAAAAAAAACAAAAAACTATGTTTTAACAGCATATTAAGCGGCGTTTCTTATCTCCTACTAATAAAACAGTTTGTTTTTCTGGACCAAATTTTTTTCACCGCATCGGCCGTAATAATTACGTTTGTTTGTTTGTTTGTTTCTATAGGCACCCAGTTATCGACTTTACGGATTAACTGTCTGTAAAAGAAAATGCTGGTTGCTATATGGTAACTATTATTAAATGCGAAATTAAATTAAATGCGAAATTATTAAACTATAATAAATAAAATAAAATATAGCAGGACCCACCAGTATCACCAATACAGCTGAAGGCACTGACGCCGGAAGCGATTTTCTAACTCTTACTTCAGTCTCAGTAAGAGTCACTTCCTGTATGCTCAAAACCGGATATCCCAAAGTCATAATAGTATGATAACCTCAGAGTGATGAACAGACAATGAAGAAATTACCATGTTTTAGATTCTGTCGATGGACTGTAGGAACGTGATGACTTTTTGCCACTGAGTTGATGAGGAGTAGAGAAGTTCTTGGGTATGCAATTTTGTTTTGTTTGTGGAGAAAACATATTTAGTTGGTTTAGTAGAAGTATAATATCCCAAAAGCAAAGATAGCCACATAAGAAAAAAAACATAGCATATACATGTGTACCCACAATAACATGGCAAGCAAAAACCACAAAGCACATACATACATACACCACACATGGTGCACGCACACACATGCATGCACACGTGCGCGCACACACACATACACACACAAACATACCGCGTATAAACGCAACTAATGGGGTATGAGCTTACTTGGGTTGGGGTTACAAATATACCTATATATATATTCTGCCCATTCGATTCTGGATGAAACCGAAAAGTGTTTACCGCCTTCATTAGAATTTACAGTCTTTTTTGAATTCTTTGGAATTCTTCTTACTGGTTCTTGGCCCATCACCGATCTGCTAAAAAGAACAAGAACAAGAGAGAGAACACAAAGATAAAACATAAGAAACAATAGCAAACCCAGTTAAAGCAAAACAAACTAAGCAATGTGCAGGTTAAATGGGAAAACAAAAGCAATACACTGCAACATATTTTAAGCATTATGTCAAAATTAGGAGTAAGCTTTATGATTTTGACATATACTGTTTAAGTTTAAACTTGAGTAGAATATTTTATAATAGGTAGTACTGCTGCTGGGACAGAAACAGGATATCAGAAAGTAATTGGTATGGCAAGCTTATATCACGCCAGTGCTAAAATAGTAGAATAATTTAGCGTAAGCAGTTGCGACAGGATACCAGAAAGCAGATAGAGTTTGGAAATGGTGCAGGTGCTGTAAACTTCCTTTGCCACAGTGCTAAAATAGAATATATCATAGTAGTTGTATTATTTAGGAAAGCGAGAATGTGTAAAGATGTTCTATATTCCACTGAAGATTCGCTATTAAGGAATGTATCAAGATTTTATCCATAATGAAGAAGTTGTTTTGTGTCGATGCATGTTTGTGGGTATACTTTAGACAAAGACGATGGAGCACATTCATTTCTGTGGGTAGTTTGAGTCTTATTTATTATTTTTATTGATTCTAATTTTCCTTTGGGTTCTCGCGGGCAATTTTCCTTGAAATTGAGAGGTGGTGTACTGTATCAGCATAATTCCCCAATAATGTTTTAATACTTTCTGATGAGTCTTTCTCCAAATTGGCATTGTGAATTATGTTTATCTAAAAATTTTCCATTTTAATTCAAGGTGTTTTTGGAGTTTATTCTCGAGTTCAGAGAAATTTCTTGAGTTTTCTGAGTGTTTGAAGATTATATCATAGACCATGTTCATATTCTTTGTTCAGGTAATAAATTCATTTTGACAGTTGAGCACTCTGATGATTGCATTCCATTGATGATTATTGGTCCAGATTTTGGCATACAGGAAGTAACTCTATGTTGAGATCGGTCCATGAAGCAGGAGTTAGCCCATACCGTGCTTGGCTTCGGAGCCAGTGTACCCGAGAAACTACCAACTCCGTGGAGACAGGACCCAGGGCGGGAACCTCATCCATTCTCGAGACATGGATGCCATCTTTATTGCCATATGGGCGCAGTAGTAGGTTGACAGTGTCATCATACCGGCGGCCTATGCCTTTAAAGATGGGACGGTATGGAATTAGGGTCCCAAATAATTACATCATAGAAAAACGATTTTTTTTACCTATTTTCAAAAGATAGCCAAAAGTCTGAGCTATGCTTTGATATATGTCCGGTATGTATTCTACCTCGCGTAATGTGGATATGACCCTTCAAAGTTCGAGTTTTGTCGCCAGTCCCCATCATTTTTGTATAGACTATAGTTTTTGAAATGCCAAAATTTTTTTCTCCAACTCAAAATGACAAAAATTTAAATATTTCTTATTTGCGTCAAACATATCCAAATTATTACCTTTCTTCAAGGAGATAGGTGTCGTCAACTTCAGCATCGCGATGTCGTTACTTAATCTAATGGAATTATATTCTGGATGAATGATAATTTGCGACACATGATGCAAAGATTCCCCAGGTCCGGTATAGTCGCAGAAGTTGGAGTCTGCTCGGTGGGCTCCGGCCTTGATTTGGTATCTGCCAACGTCCAAATCGTCTCTAAAATTTTTGATTTTTTAGCAGAAGAATTATAAAATATTTCACATTTGCATTTTTAAAGTTTTTATTTTTAAGATTTAGAAAATTTTTAAGGAATTTAGCGACCTTTCAGATTTTAACATTTTAACATTTTACATTGCAAACAATTTTGACAGCCTTCTCCGTTCATCCCGGCAAAATCCAGCCAAGGATTTATTATCTTCTGATAAAAAAAAATATTGCAACCTTGTTTCCACCGCCATCGCTATTTTTGAAAAAAAAAAACGTTTTAATATACCTTTTTCCACTTTTAAATAACTTTTACAAAGTTTTCTGTAAAAACAATACAACGATAAACATAAAAACGAAAATTGTTTATCAATACGTATGATCAGTTATAAATTTTCTGCGTATAAAAGCCTACTGATTGGCAGTTTAATAAACTACAGTCTGTTCAAAAATGTGGTGGTGGAAAAAAGTACCTGTGAAAAAGGCGTAAAAAAGCACCCATAAGTAGCGCATAACAAATATTCCACTGCGGCGTTTATTTATTACGTTATAGATATGAAATTATTACCTTATAAATCATGATGAAACTCAACTTCAATATTTAGTAGCATGCAGGCCCTGTGCCAGGGGGCAGGGGGCCATGCCCCTCCATTTCTGGGTTGGTTGGGGTAAAAATTTAGAGAGGAGGAGGTGGCTTTAGGGGTGGGGGAAGGTAAAAGGAAAGGTAACTCCATCATGACCCCTGCTTCTTCCTACCTCCTCTCTTGGGGTATGCTAAAAATCGATACTGCCTGATTACCTACCTTAAATTTAATGTAAATAAGTATTTTTAATTCTAAATCAAAAATTTGCCAACACCCCCCAGACCCCCCGGCGTACGCTCCGAGTCCACCTGTTGCCGCTGTGCGGCGCTTTGCGCCACATTTATCTACTGCTTTCATATTTCTAGAGTCTGGCCCCCTCCTTTTAAAAATACTGGCACAAGCCCTCGTAGCATGCATTAGTTTTTATATATATCTTCAAGGTTTTGTATTTGGTTTACAAACATAGAATTAAATCTAAAAATATTTGCCAAATTAATAGATGAAAAATAAAATAAAGTTGTTTTAATGTTCTTTTCTGTATAGTATTGTGATTATTAATTAAAAAAAAGCATATTATAAGTTCATGCAAATTTGAAGCTAGCACAGATTTCTTGTCATTTATTATTGAATTTTTTACTCAATTTTTCTCACTCACAAATTTATTGTTTATTTCTTCCTGTCGGAGAGAGGTTACGCCCTTAATTTCAGCCAGGAAGACGTTAGCTTTAATTTTTCTAAAGTTTGTGAAATTAAAAAAAAAATTTGCATTTTTATTTGTTTTTATTTTTAATGTGCCGCGCACCGGTCAGGTTTAATTGGTCCTTTCATGTGGCTATAGAAATTTATGAGGTGAGCCACATACAATTCAAACATAAACGTATTAAGAGGGCGGGCCATGTTTAAAAAGTGTTATAATATCAAAATCAATTGCCTCAAATGTAGGTATGTTTAACTACCGGAATTCGAGATGAATTTTTTGTTTCTATTATAGCGGTCTTTGTTTAATAGCTTAATTACAGTAGAAGATTCACTTTGAATTTATTTACTTAACAGTAGCAGTAGAGTTTGTAAGATTTTCCACTACTTATAAAGAAAAAAATGGTATGTTTTTCTCGTTCAATCAAAAACAAGATAAATATAATATTTTTGGGTTGACGAAATAACTTTTTTTAAATATGATGATTTGTCCCTTAATTTCCATAATTCCTTGTAATATGGCAAAATCGGAAAAACATGGTCAATTGATTTTTATCTAATATATTGATAATAAACTTTTAGCTATCTGCAAAAAAACCCAACAAAGTCATTTATATTTATAAATGAGATTTATTTCTATGAAAAAAGGTTTTAGTTTAACTAGTTGAAATAACTAGTGTTTTTTAGCTAACATTAACTAGCAAGTTAATTGCTAAAAGTTTTAAACTAGTGTGTTAACAAGTAAGTTAATTGGTCAAAAATGTAAACTATTAAGTTAACTAGTAAGGTAATTGCTCAAAATTATCAACTAGTAAGTTAACTAGCTTAAAAATATACTAGTTAACCATTTAAATAGTAACTAGTAAGTTAATTAGCACAACTTTAATTCCGAGACACGTTTGATTTTAAAAATTCTAAAAAAGTTTTATGCATAAGAAAACTCCACAAATATTAACAAGGCTGCATCATAAAAAAAATGTGGCGTAAATATAAACATCACGGAGATAAAACAGAGTATAAAAAGATTTGCCAAAAATACAAACAATATTTGTAAAAAGCTACAACTTAATTTTAAAAGAAATAATTTTAATATCAAAAAATTTTAAATATTTTTTACAAATTTATTAACGATAAAATTAAAACTAAGAGAGAACATCCCACGATGTGTTAAAAAACGGGTCTTATATCACTAGTGATAGAGAAAAAGCCAAAGATTTCGCAAATTACTTCAGTTCTGTGTTTACGTAAGATTTTAACGAAGAAAATGCTTTTAGAGCATTCGTTTGCGGTCAAAAACGTCTTATACTAACTGCTATTAAAAAGCTTCCAAACAAGCCTTCTTAGATTCCAATGGTTTACCTGCATAATTTTTGAAACGGCTTTCTAAAGTTATCGCCCATCCGTTAGCAACTTTGTTTCAATAATCGTTTAATAATGGAGAATTACCTTTTGATTGGAAAACTGTGATAATCATGCCTATTTTTAGAAAAATGACTAAAAAGTAAAAAAAAAATTATCAACCCATATCTTTAATTTTTTTGCTGTAAAATAATGGAGTAACTGGTTAAGAATGAACTTTTAGTCTTTTTAAAAAAATATTGTCCAGGTGCCAACATGGCTTTATGGCTAACAGTTCAACTATTACCCAACTGCTCGAAACGATGAATGTTTAGACATTATATTTAAAAAAATAGAAAAATGTTCAACGTTATTTATTTTTATTCTACAAAGGCTTTTGATACGGATTCTCATGAAAAGCTTCTGTATAAATTAAAACCCTATGGAGTTACTGAAAGATATTTAAAATGGATAGAATCGTTTTTGATTGGAAGAACTCTAAAAGTATCTGTTAACGAGATAGAATCATCGACCTTTACAGTCAATAGTTAACAGTCAACAGTTCCGCAATAGTCAACAGTTCCGCAAGGCTCCATTCTAGGTTCTTTTTTGTTTTTAATTGACTTAAATGATATCGTCAACTGTGTTCAACCTTGAAAAATTAAGTTTCTGCTGATGACGCTAAGCTCTATACTTGTTTTTCTCCTGACGAACAAACAGTAAAAATTATGCATTTGCAGGAGGACTTAAATAGAATCCAAGCTTGGTCAAAAGATTGGCAGTTTTAACTGGCAAAAAACAAATGTGAAGTATTACATATTGGTCTTGAAAAACACACAATTAATTTTGAAAAAGTATTTCTGATAAAATTCTTACTAAGTCAAGTTTAGTTAAGGATCTTGGTATTCATATTTCTAATACATTAAAATTTTAAAAGCATTGTTAACTAATTGTTTAAAAAGCATTTAGAATTTCTTTAATCATATTTAAATCTTTTACTTACTACCAGTTCAATTAAAAATCTTTTTTGCACTTTTATGTTGCATATGTTTGTCACGTGTTAGAATATGTCAGTGTTGTTTGGAATCCTCACTCGAAAAAAAATATACAGTTAGTGGAAAGAGTGCAGCAATATTTAATCACAAGGATTTTTAAAAGGTTTAAATTAACGTACATTAATTATAAAGACAGATTAAAATTTTTAAAACTTCAAAAATAAACTGACCATTGTTATGTTGTTGATCTTTCAGAGTGTTATAAATTAATACATTCAAAAACAAACATAAATCCTAAGCATTTTTTCTATTTTAATCCTAAATCTGCAAGAAGACATGCCTTTAACCTAAAAGTTCCAAAAAGCAAAATAAATACCAGAAAAATTTTTTGTAATAGGGTTGTTTAAAAATGGAACTCTTTATCAGAGCGTCAAGTTACAGCAGACTCACTAAAAAAAATTAAAAGTAGGCTAGGTAGTGGCTCTTTTTAGTTCTTACTTTTGATAAGCCTTTGGGTCACTTCTATTAAACCTTGTTTTGTATATTTGTAATGTATTGCGACTGTGATAGGTTGCTGTTTGTGCATTTAATTTTCGGTTTTCTAAAATTAAAACCTTGAATTTCGAATCTTGCATTTTCAGAGCTATTTTAACTTTTTTTTTTGGAAAAAAATTTGTTTGCAAAAAATTTTTCACAAAATAATCCATGGCATTACTATTTAACTGTTTACGAAATTAGTATAACAATTAGGTTGCTGATTATAAAACTTGTAAAAAAATTTTGCCGATTAATTTGCTGACTCTCGTGCTGTGAAGCTTTGTGTAAACAGTACGTATACAGGAATCAAAAATTTATATTTTGGTTTACAATCTTTTTATATTTTCTATTATAATTAAACACAAGATCTGATATTGATTTGAGCGCATAGTGCGATAAACAGAGGAATGTAAATGCATGAAATAAGAGGTGCCTTAAATATTTAAGCGGCCCCTTAGATAAGTGGCCCGTTAAACTTTTTAAGCAACCACAGATAAGGAACCCTTTATCTGGCTAAAGACCCTGTTAAAATAAGGGCGCCGTTTTTGAGATATAACGTTTTAAATTTCAAGTTTTTTCGCCTGTCTCAATCATTTTTAACATACTTTAATACTCATTTAAAATCTTAGACATAAAGTGGTTAAACGCGCAAAACAATCACAAGCAATTAGGAACTCATTTTTAATTGTGCCTAGCTAAAAAATAACAGAAATTAATAGTCACAACACAATGTCACTTTCCTGATACTTTTGTAAGATTTGTGAGATTTGTCTGGCTTCGACTTTATATCCAACTGCTGACCTTTAACAAACACATGTTTTTGCTTCAGTTCAAACAAGTTTTATGTAATACTGACAAGAATTTTACAAGTACTAAACACAAAAAAATGAACAAACGTAAAAATATTTGACTACAACTCTAAAAGTCGTTCTAAACAAATAATTACAGGTCAGTGATATAAAAAAATTGGTTGCAAAGTATTTTGAAAATGAAAAAAAATTACGCCAAGCAAAATTATTGTCATTTTGTGTAAATATAACTACAAATAAACTTACACGCAATGGGCAGCTGTGACAATCCAGTTTTCAGTAATAATACTTCCTCCACACGCTTAGGTGTGCGGTAAGAATTTCCGATAACAATAATAATTTTTTATGGACCTACACCTACTATAATAAATTTTGGGTCGGCGGTCCCACCCCAAAACACAATTCATTATGCAATTTTAATTTATCATAACTTTTAACCATTGTTTTAAAAGTTGGTTTTTTGCACGTTAATTTTTTAGGTTAATCAAAAAATAATAATAACTTTTTCAACACTTTGGGGTTCTTTCCGCTGCAAATCCGCAAAAGGGATTCTGTACCAGCCACGTATCGGTTGTGGTCCGCGTGGAGTTTAACACTGAGCAGCGGTGGCGCAGAATCCATCCTTTCTGCAGATTTGCAACTTTTTAGGAGAAAAAATTCAAAAAAATTGATTTATTACATAAACTAGGTAATTATTGTAAATGTTTATTTATTTTAGTATTTCAAGTTTTAAAAGTGCGGTGTGGGGTCAAACTTTTTGTCTTTGATTTTGATAAATTTTTCGAATACCTTACACTGATAGCCCACAAAACTTTTTTTAATATCTCCAGTGGTTCCGGATTTATGACCTCCCGAAATTGGCGTTTTTTGACAATTTTATACGTGAAAGATTGCATAATGGGTAGAAAAATTTAAGTTACAAACTATGCACTCAAAGAAAGCGGCTACTTTCTACTTTAATTTTATACCTTGATCGTTAGGATTGGTGAAGTATTTGTCGAGATATTGCACTTCTCGTACAAAAAAACTCGATTTTTTCGCGAAAAACACAAGGTGAAGGATAAAAAGGTTGGACAAACTTCACAAAATCACTGCCGTCGTTTGGTGTTTTTAACGAAAAAATCGCGGGTTTTTTGAATGGGAAACGCAATATTTCGACAAATAATGCACCAACCTTAATAATCAAGATATAAAATTAAAGTAGGAAGTAGCTGCTTTTTTTAGTGCATAATTTTTATCGTAAATCGTTATACCCATCGAGCAATCATTCACGTACAGAATTGTCGAAAAATTCCATTTTTGGGGGCCATAACTCCTGAACCACTGGAGATATTTTGTTGAAAAAATTTTTGTGGGCTATTGCGGGCAGGAGTAGGGTTTTCACAGAAAATTAAAAAAATCGAAGACAAAAAGTTTGACTCCGCACCGCACTTTTAAGGAAAACTACAATAAAATTTGTTTAACTTTAAGGCTTTTTTGTTTTATGACAGGACCACCGACCACATTTTCGTTCTGCTAGGTAGGTCCATTGTTTTCTTCTATTGTTTTCTCCAGGAAAAAAATTGTCGCAGCAGTGTTTTTTCTACTTTTTACCTCACCCATAAAGATTATATAATAATATCTTTCAAAAAATCGCATTTCCATTTTTTTCTATTTGGAACTTTTATTTTAGAAAAATTTTGCTTAATATTTGGGTTTTGCTTTGAGGGAGAAAAAAATAAAAGTTGTTTCCAGTGTTCTTAATGAATGCCAAAGGAAAAAATTCAAAATAGTATTTTCGTGAACAATTATTTTGAATTAGCTAAAATAAAAATGAAATTTGTGCTTTAAAACTAATTCCAAACCTACATAGTTTTTTTTTCAATGTTCCGGCTATAAAGCTATTCAGAATTAAAAAAACAATTTTAAAAATTCCATTTCAAACTTTTTATAAAGAATCGCTTTCCATAATTGAAACATAAAAAAATTGGTAACCATACGAGCCAGCAGCGCCGTACAAAACGGCAAAAAACCTACAAAGCGGCAAAAAACTAAAAATCCCCAAAAATTGCTTTTATTTTTTTAATATAAAGAAGTATTTGAGAATTTTTGAAAGGAGGAGGTCGAGATTTTAAACTAATAAATATTTAAAATATAAACTGTAAAATGTACTAATTGCTTACTGTTTCTCATTTGTGCCCCCCCAAAATATAATTGGCGCTGGCTGTCACTGTACCCTTTTCCTATACTAAAAAATCCTTCAAAACTATAGTCTATACAAAAATGATGCCGACTGGCGAGAAAACCCGAAATTTAAAATGTTATATATCCATAACGGAGTTTAGAATATGTGCCGGACATATATGGAAGCATAGCTTAGACTCTTGGCTATCTTTTGAAAAGAGTAGAAAAAAATATTTTTTGATAACGTCATCACTACAGCCGATGCGGTGAAAAAAACCTGGTCCAAAAAAAACAAAATAAAATTATTAGTCGGAGATAAGAAACGCCGCTTGGTATGCTGTTAAAACATATTTTTTGAGTTTTTTTCTGAGAGTTTAAGCGAAATCGTCTCCTCAATTTTTGTTTATGATGCGTTAAATGCCAGCGGTTTTCGCGCTTTCGCGCGAAATTTTTACAGCGCTAATACACTGTCCGAATCATAATCTTATTTTTGCTTCCTGCTCCAAGTGTGTCCGATATTGATCATATTGTTATATATTAAATGTCCGCGAATTTTTTTACCGTTCCTACACAATAAAAAATTTTTTCGGGTTTGGCCCCCAAAAAATTTTTTAGGGTTCAAAAACAAATGACCTTTTTTGTTTTTAATTTTTTGTTAACAAAACTGCCAAAAATGAATTCTAGGCGCCATAAGCAATCTTTTAAGCATTCGTTTGTGCAAAAAACCCCATTATTGAGCTCATAAAAAGCCTATGAACTGTGGGTTGGGCCAATTTGGCATTTTTGGTAATTTTATTGGTTAATGCACGCCACAAAACGTGTGCAGAATAAAAATTTTGACAAAAACACCAACTAAACCAAATAAAATTCTATAATTTTGTATTAACTTTATAATATAATTGTCTGTTTTTGGTCAAATTACATGGCAAAGCTATAACACATTTCTATTAAAAATTCAAAATTTCATGTAAAACACCGTTAAAAAATTATTATGACTTCGTTTTTTATTGTTTAATGCCGTTTTTTAGTGTAACTACACCACTATTTTGCTTGGGTTTTTTTTTGGGGTTTTTTATAAATGTTACTATGCATTTTACTGCAATTTCCTTTAAAAATTGTGTGCAACTTTCCTATTTTGTATCTTGGTATTTTAGGCCGCGGCCACTGTTGGAATTCCACTTGCCTCCCAGGAATTTTTTTCAATTCCCATGTTCCCTCAGCGTTCAGTTATTTCACGCGGGAATTAACAATCAATATGTAATTCTTCCCGCATTCACAGGCCTGGCCTAGTGTGTCTCCCGCATTTCATCTTTTCACTTCCGGTTCTCCTCTCTACATACCCCCCTTCCCCTCTTGGTCCCCCCCGTCGCCCCTCTTCATTGTCACACTATGGGCAAAAAACTTAATATCACCGGTAGCATTTTCAAAAACAGATTTTTTTATTCAAAAGACTACATTTTAAAAAACATTACAAACTTTTGCACAAAACGTTACATGCATGTCTATATATAAATAGACGTAATGTCTGTGTGTGTGAGTCTGTCAGGGTGTCTCTGTGTTCCCTAACCACCCAACGGATTAAGGTGAATGAGGTATCGTTGGAAAGCTTAACCCCAGGGAATGTCTTAATGGGGTTGAAATTTTTAAACAACTTACATAAACATCTTTATACTGGACACCGCGTTTTCACCCAAAGGGGGGAGGGACCCTATGGATTTTGGAACTTAAAAAAGTTTTTGACTCAAAATTGGCTTAAACTGATTTGAAAGAGTAATTAGGTAATGTAAAGCTAGAATATCATGATTTTTGGAAAAATGAACATGGACATTTTTATACTGGACAACGTTTTTCCATTAAAGAAGGGAATTACCTTGCTCACCAACCACAAAAAGGATTGGGCTAAATGAGATATCATTGCAAAGCTTACGGTCCGGAAAATGTCATAAAGAGGTTGAAATTTAGAAAAAAATTTGCATGGACATCTTTAGCCTGTACAAAACATTTTCACAAAAAGGGGAAACCAATGGATTTTGGAAAGTGAAAGTTTTTTGTCTTTGAATTGGCTCGAACTTATTGATAAGAGTAATTATCCAATGTAAAACCAAAATGTCATGTTTTTTGGTGGGATTAACATGGATATCTTAATGCTGGACAACGTTTTTCCACTAAAAAGAGGAACTACCTTCCTCCCCAACCAGCAAAAGGATTGGGCTAAATGAGATATCATTGCAAAGCTTACAGAAAGGGGAATGTCATAAAGGGGTTGAAATTAAAAAAAAAGTTGCATGGACATCTTTTGGTTGGACAACACATTTTCACAAAAACAGAGCCCTATGGACTTTAAAAGTTAAAAAAAATTTTATCTTTAAAGTGGCTCAAACTTATTGGTAAGAGTAATTCGCCAATTTAAAGCCAGAATATCATGTTTCATGAAAAATGAACATGGACATCTTTATGCTGGACAAGGTTTTTTGACTAAAAGTGGCAACGAACTTTCTCCTTAACCACGAATAGATTGGTCTAAATGAGATATCATTGAAAAGCTTAAGTTTCAAAGAATTTCATAAAAGGGTTGAATTTTCAAAAATAAATTACAAGAACATTTTTATGCTGGACAATACATTTTAGCCAAAAAGTGGGAGGCCTTCTTCCCAACCACAAAACGGATTGGGCTAAATGATGTATCATTGCAAAGCTTACAGTCTGGAGAATGTCATAAATGGGTTGAAATTTTAAAAAAAATAATATGGAGATCTTTATATTGGACAACACATTATTACCAAAGAGGGAAAGACCTTCCTCCCCAATCACCAAAAAGATTGGAGTAAATGAGATAATATGGGTAAACCAGTTCAGGAAGCATCATGAGGGGGTTGAAATTAGTAAAAAATTAACATGGACATCTTTATGCTGAATAAAATATTTTCACCAAACAAGGGAAAGACCCTTCTCCCGAACGACAAGATGGAGTGCGGGTTAACTGAGGTATCATTGTAAAGCTTACAGTCATGGGAATGGCATAGAAGGGCTGAACTTTGAAAAAAAAGTAAATAAATATAAAAAATGCTGGAAAAATTATTTGTCAGCCCTATTGCTGACACGAGCTACTTGTCTTGATAAAAAACTTCCATTCAATCCAGACTTTTTAAACACCAAATTTTTTTTATCGCATATTATTACTTTTTATTTTCAGCAGGATATTTCTTATGTTTTTTTTGAATAACTGTCACAAATCAAATTCCTATTTTGCCCTGATCATGTTGTTAAATTCATATGAAGACACCAAAATAATTTTCTGTAGGTATAGTTATTTTTTGTATTAAAGGAGTAGCTCGTTCAGGGCTCTATAAGATTATGATTTGTGACACTACTCATTCAGGGTTTTCTTCAATTCCTTAAGAACTCTAAAAAATCAAATTCATCTATCACACCCATAGGTAAGAACGGTCAGGGAAGCTAGGGGGGGTGGTTACCCGGGGTAAATCGAATTTTGAGTTCTAGGAGGGGGGTCCCAGGGGAGTCCGGACCCCCCTAGATTTTTAGGGTGGGTCAAACCGGGGTGCCCAATTTTGAAATCTAGAGGGGGATCAGGTGGGGTCCGGTGTCCAAAGCAAAACAGTTTTAAACCATAATAACTTTAATAATTGTTCTTTTTATAGGATAATACTACAATTTATTGAATAAAAAGCCATATTCATGAATAAAAAGGGTGTAAAAGCAGGAATATGTGATGAAAATTCACGTTTTTGGAAAAAACTTTAGTATAAAAAAGGTACCTAAAATTGTCCCGAGGGGGAGGGTGGGGGTCAGATTTCAAAATCTAGAGGGGGGTCAGGGGTAAAAAATTCGGAAATTTGGGGGGAGAGGGTCCCCTAGATTTTCGTCTAGGGGGGAGTTCCAAAATTTCGAGGCTAGGGGGGTGGACCCCACCCTGCCCCCCTCTTTCTCACCTATGATCACACCCCATCATACAACTGCTCTGGCACTAAACGGATAATTTTCATATTTATATATGTTTTTGGTTTGGTCTGCAGAAACAATAAAATTTAATTTGCGGTAGATAGATTTTGTTTTAAAGGAGTAGTCCATTAAAGGCGTTATAAGAGTTTCGTTTTGACAATGCTCCTTTAGAAAGTTGCAGTGCTTTTTTTTAATTTTTGTAAACATTTTTTGACTTAAGATCTGGGGGCAAATCCTTTTTAACTTTGCAACTTTTTTTTATATCTCTGTGCATGCTTGCTATGATTACGGCTGGCTTATACTTAAAGGTGTGGTGGTTATACTTAAAGGTGCGGTGCGGAGTCAAACTTTTTGTCTTTGATTTTGATAATTTTTTTGAAAAGCTTGCCCCAATAGCCCACAAAATTTTTTAAAAAAATGTCTCCAGTGGTTCATGAGTTATGACCCCCAAAAATGACAATTATGTACGTGAAATATTGCTCAATGGGTATGAAGATTTACATTACAAATTATGCACTCAAAAAAGCAACTACTTTTCACTTTTAATTTGATAGCTTGATCGTTAAGATTGGTGCAGCATTTGTTAAAATATTGCTTTTCCTGTACAAAACAACTGCGATTTTTTTGCTAAAAACATCAAAGAACGGCAGTTATTTTATGAAGTTTTCCCAACCTTTCTTTCTTTCACTTTGTTTTTAGGGAAAAAAATCGAGGGTTTTTTGTACCAGAAACGCAATATCTTGACAAATACTGCACCAATTTTGACGATCAAGGTATCAAATTAAAGTAGAAAACAGCCATTTTCTTTGAGTGCATAATTTGTAACTTAAATCTTTATACCTATTGAGCAATCTTCTATGTACAGAATTGTGAAACACACACACACACACACATACACACACACACACACACACACACACACACACACACACACACACACACACACACACACACACACACACACACACACACACACACACACACACACACACACACACACACACACACACACACACACACACACACACACACACACACACACACACACACACACACACACACACACACACACACACACACACACGCGCGCGCGCGCGCACTTGTACACACACGCACACACACATTTTTCCCAAATTTGCAAAAATTGAAAGTGGGGATAAAAATAATTGTCTAAAAGCTAAAATAGAAATTTGCAGTATAATTTCGCTGCTAAATTGTAAAAAAAGTGAGATTAGAACATACATTTAATCATAGCAAGCATGCACAGAAACATGAAAAAACAAGTTTCAAAATTAAAAAGGATTTGCCCCCAGATCTCAAGTTGAAAAATGTTTACAGAAATTAAAAAAAAACACTGCAACTTTCTAAAGGAGCATTGTCTAAATAAAACTCCTATAACGCCTTTAATGGACTACTCCTTTAAAACAAAATCTATGTACCGCAAATTAAATGTTTATTGTTTCTGCAGACCAAAACAAAAACATATATAAATATGAAATTAATCCGTTTAGTGCCAGAGCAGTTGTATGATGGGGTGTGATATATGAATTTGATTTTTTAGAGCAGTTTATAAGGAATTGAAAAAAACCCTGAATGAGTAGTGTCACAAATCCTAATCTTATAAAGCCCTGAACGAGGTTTTCCTTTAATACAAAAAATTAACTATACCTACATAAAATTATTTTGGTGTCTCCATATGAGTTTAACAACATGATCAGGGCAAAATAGGAATTTGATTTGTGACAGTTATTCAAAAAAACATAAAAAATCTCCTGCTGAAAATAAAAAATAATAATATGCGATAAAAAATTTGGTGTTTAAAAAGTCTGGATTGAATGGAAGTTTTTTGACATATTAATGTAGTGTTTGTTTAGAAAGTGGCCCGTGTCAGCCATAAGGCTGACAAATAATTTTTTCGGCATTTTTTATATTTATTTATTTTTTTTCAAAATTTAACCCTTCTATGCCATTCCCATAACTGTAAGCTTTACAATGATACCTCAGTTAACCCGCAATTCATTTTGTCGTTGGGGAGAAGGGTCTTTCCCTTGTTTGGTGAAAATATTTTATCCAGCATAAAGATGTCCATGTTAATTTTTTACTAATTTCAACCCCTTTATGATGCTTCCTGAACTGGTTTACCCATATTATCTCGTTTACCCCAATCTTTTTGGTGATTGGGGAGGAAGGTCTTTCCCTCTTTGGTAATAATATGTTGTACAGTATAAAGATGTTCGTGTTATTTTTTTTAAATTTCTACCCATTTATGACATTCTCCAGACTGTAAGCTTTGCAATGATATCTCATTTAGCCCAATCCTTTTCGTGGTTAAGGAGAAAGTTTGTGGCCTTTTAGTCAAAAAACTTTGTCCAGCATAAAAATGTCCATGTTTATTTTTCCAAAAACATGATATTCTGGCTTTAAATTGGCGAATTACTCGTACCAATAAGTTTGAGCCAATTTGAAGATAAAAATTTTTTGAACTTTCAAAGTCCATAGGGCGCTGTTTTTGTGAAAATGCGTTGTCCAACCAAAAGATGTCCATGCAATTTTTTTTAAATTTCAACCCTTTTATGACATTCCCCTGTCAGTAAGCTTTGCAATGATATCTCATTTAGCCCGCTATCTCATTTATCTCGCTTTTGCTGATTGGGGAGGAAGGTCGTTCTCTTTTTAGTGGAAAAACGTTGTCCAGCATTAAGATGTCCATGTTAATCCTATCAAAAAACATGAAATTTTGGTTTTACATTGGATAATTACTCTTATCAATAAGTTTGAGCCAATTCAAAGACAAAAAATTTTCACTTTTGAAAATCCATAGGTTTTCCCTTCTTGTGAAAATGTTTTGTCCAGGCTAAAGATGTCCATGCAATTTTTTTTCTAAATTTCAACCTTTTTATGAAATTTTCCGGACCGTAAGCTTTGCAATGATATCTCATTTAGCCCAATCCTTTTTGTGGTTGGTGAGCAAGGTAATTCCTTTCTTTAATGAAAAAACGTTGTCCAGTATAAATATGTCCATGTTCATTTTTCCAAAAATCATGATATTCTGGCTTTACATTGCCTTACATTAGCCAATAAAAATAAAAAGCCTTTTTTAAGTTCCAAAATCCATAGGGTCCCCCCTTTGGTGAAAACGCGTTGTCCAGTATAAATATGTCCATGTAAGTTGTTTCAAAATTTCAAACCTTTTCCTGGGTAAGCTTTCCAACGATACCTCATTCACCTTAATCCATAGGTTGGCTAGGAAGGAGCTAGGGAACACACAGACACACACACACACACACACACACACACACACACACAAAAAACAAAACACACAACCACACACACACACCCACACACAACCAGTAACACAAAAAAACACACACCCACACACACTTTTTGTTACGTCTATTTATATAAACATGCATTTTGTTTTGTGCAAAAGATGTTTTTTAAAATGTCATATTTTATAATCAAATCTGTTTTTAAAAAGCACCGGCAAGGGGGGGGGGAAAAAAGGGGGAAAAGGGGGGACAAAAAGGGAGGGAGGGAAAAAAAAAAAAAATTCCGGCGAAAAAAAGGGGGGAAAAAGGAAAAAATTCCTGGGAGGCAAGTGAAATTCCAACAGCCGGCGCGGCCTAAATTACCAAGATGCAAAGTATGAGATTTGCACGCAAATTTAAACGGAAATCGCAGTAGAACGCATAGCAGCATTTATAAAAAAAGCCAAAAAATACCCAAGCAAAACAGTGGTGTAGTTACACTACAAAGCGGCATGAAACAATAAAAAACGAAGTCATAATAATTTTTTAGCGGTCTTTTACATGAAATTTCGAATTTTTAAAAGAAATGTGTTATAGCTTTGCCATGTAATTTTACCAAAAACAGACTATTATGTTATAAAGTTAAAACGAAATCATAGAATTTCATTGTTTTAGTTGGTGTTTTTGTCAAAATTTTTATTCTGCACACGTCTTGTGGCGTGCATTAACCAATAAAATCACCAAAAATGCCAAATTGGCCCAACCCAAAGTTCATAGGCTTATTATAAGCTCAATAATGGGTTTTTTTGCACAAACGAATGCTTAAAAGATTGCTTGTGGAGCCTAGAATACATTTTTGGCAGTTTTGTAAACAAAACATCAAAAACAAAAAAGGTCATTTTTTTTGGAACCCCAAAAAAATTTTGGGGGTCCATACCTGAAAAAAATTTTTATTGTGTAGGAACGAGAAAAAAATTGGCGGACATTTAATATATAACAATATGATCAATATCGTACACACTTCGAGC
The DNA here is from genome assembly GCA_030248175.1 of Microlaimidae sp. YZB2_3. Lineage (NCBI taxonomy): Eukaryota > Metazoa > Nematoda > Chromadorea > Desmodorida > Microlaimidae > Microlaimidae sp. YZB2_3. Next base: position 45,732 of record JASAMX010022153.1, read on the forward strand.
AGGAAGCAAAACAAAATAAATAATTCCGACAGTGTATTAGCGCGGTCAAAATTGGCGCAAAATCGCGAAAACCGCGCGCATTTAACGCATCATAAAAAAAAATTGAGCGAGCCGATTTCGCTCAAACTTTCAGAAAAAACTCAGAAAAGTATGTTTTAACAGCATACCAAGCGGCGTTTCTTATCTCGTACTAATAAAAAAGTTTTGTTTTTTTTGGGACCAGGTTTTTTTCACCGCATCGGCTGTAGTGATGACGTCATCGAAAAACATTTTTTCCTAACCTTTTCAAAAGATAGCCAAGAGTCTAAGCTATGCTTCCATATATGTCCCGCACATATTCTAAACTCGGTTATGGATATATAAGATTTCAAATTTCGAGTTTTCTCGCCAGTCCGCATCATTTTTGTATAGACAGGTATATTTTTGTATATACTTTTAAAATAGTAATTTTAATTTTAAAAAATAAATTTAAATTTTTTTTTTTCAAAAAACAATTTTTTTTGATTTTTTTTTTTTTATTTAATTAAAAAATTAATCTTTTAAAAATTTTTTGCTGATTTTGTACATAAATTTTCATCTTAATAAGTTTTTGGCCTAAATAAATGGCTTCAGCATATTAGCAGTTTAAGAAATTTCTTCTACCACTCATTTTACAACAAACCCAAAAGCAATTTACTCGTTAAAATTTCTTAAATTTAAGTTAAAATAATTTAAGTATTTGTCCGGAAAAATCAAAGTAAGATTTATATGTTTGATTGATTAAAAATTTCAAAATTAAAAAGATAAAATTTAAAATAAAAGAATGAAATTTAAAATTTTAAAAGAAAAAATTAAGGGAACAAACAAAATTTATATAAATGTAAAAAGGATTTGGACCAATTTTATCATAAAAGTTTAATATTAGTAAATGAGTAATTAAATAGTATTTTAATTTTTTTTGGTCAAAATTTTAAAGCGTAACTATAGTCTATACAAAAATGATGCGGACTGGCGACAAAACTCGAACTTTGAAATGTTATATATCCATAACGGAGTTTGGAATATGTGCGGGACATATATGGAAGCATAGCTTAGACTCTTGGCTATCTTTTGAAAAGGTTAGGAAAAAATGTTTTTCGATGACGTCATCACTACAGCCGATGCGGTGAAAAAAACCTGGTCCCAAAAAAAACAAAACTTTTTTATTAGTACGAGATAAGAAACGCCGCTTGGTATGCTGTTAAAACATACTTTTCTGAGTTTTTTCTGAAAGTTTGAGCGAAATCGGCTCGCTCAATTTTTTTTATGATGCGTTAAATGCGCGCGGTTTTCGCGATTTTGCGCCAATTTTGACCGCGCTAATACACTGTCGGAATTATTTATTTTGTTTTGCTTCCTGCTCGAAGTGTGTACGATATTGATCATATTGTTATATATTAAATGTCCGCCAATTTTTTTCTCGTTCCTACACAATAAAAATTTTTTTCAGGTATGGACCCCCAAAATTTTTTTGGGGTTCCAAAAAAAATGACCTTTTTTGTTTTTGATGTTTTGTTTACAAAACTGCCAAAAATGTATTCTAGGCTCCACAAGCAATCTTTTAAGCATTCGTTTGTGCAAAAAAACCCATTATTGAGCTTATAATAAGCCTATGAACTTTGGGTTGGGCCAATTTGGCATTTTTGGTGATTTTAATGGTTAATGCACGCCACAAGACGTGTGCAGAATAAAAATTTTGACAAAAACACCAACTAAAACAATGAAATTCTATGATTTCGTTTTAACTTTATAACATAATAGTCTGTTTTTGGTAAAATTACATGGCAAAGCTATAACACATTTCTTTTAAAAATTCGAAATTTCATGTAAAAGACCGCTAAAAAATTATTATGACTTCGTTTTTTATTGTTTCATGCCGCTTTGTAGTGTAACTACACCACTGTTTTGCTTGGGTATTTTTTTGGCTTTTTTTATAAATGCTGCTATGCGTTCTACTGCGATTTACTTTTAAATTTGTGTGCATCTTTCCTACTTTGCATCTTGGTAATGCAGGCCGCGCCCGCTGTTGGAATTTCACTTGCCTCCCAGGAATTTTTTCAATTCCCCTGTTCTCTCCGCAGCGTTCAGTTATTGCACGCTGGAAGTAAAAAATCAATATGTAATTCTTCCGGCATTCAACAGCCTCCTGTAGTATGTCTCCCGCATTTCATCTTTCACTTCCCATTCTCCTCTCTACCCCCCCCGCACAGTAGCATTTTTAAAAACAGATTTGTTTATTCAAAAGATGACATTTTAAAAAACATTACAAACTTTTGCACAAAACGTTACATGCATGTCTATATATAAATAGACGTAATGTCTGTGTGTGTTTGTGTGTGTGTGTGAGTCTGTCTGTGTGTCTGTGTGTTCCCTAACTCCTTCCTAGCCACCCAACGGATTAAGGTGAATGAGGTATCGTTGGAAAGCTTAACCCCAGGGAATGTCGTAAGGGGGTTGAAATTTTGAAACAACTTACATGGACATATTTATACTGGACAACGCGTTTTCACCAAAGGGGGGACCCTATGGATTTTGGAACTTAAAAAATTTTTTGACTCAGAATTGGCTCAAACTTATTGGAAAGAGTAATTAGGCAATGTAAAGCCAGAATATCATGATTTTTGGAAAAATGAACATGGACATATTTATACTGGACAACGTTTTTTTCATTAAAGAAAGGAATTACCTTGCTCACCAACCACAAAAAGGATTGGGCTAAATGAGATATCATTGCAAAGCTTACGGTCCGGAGAATGTCATAAAGAGGTTGAAATTTAGAAAAAAATTTGCATGGACATTTTTAGCCTGGACAAAACATTTTCACAAAAAAGGGAAACCTATGGATTTTGGAACTTAAAAAATTTTTTGTCTTTGAATTGGCTCAAACTTATTGGAAAGAGTAATTAGGCAATGTAAAGCCAGAATATCATGATTTTTGGTAGGATTAACATGGACATTTTAATGCTGGACAACGTTTTTCCACTAAAAAGAGGAACAACCTTCCTCCCCAACCAGCAAAAGGATTGGGCTAAATGAGATATCATTGCAAAGCTTACAGGCAGGGGAATGTCAT
>JASAMX010022154.1:0-12015 GCA_030248175.1 Microlaimidae sp. YZB2_3
CGCCAATTTGATTCATGTTGTTTCATCTTGTAATGAAAACCAGTGCAGAGTTTTGTTAATTACTTCCCAGATTTTCCAATTCTGACAAACCAACCGCACAACAAATTAAAAAAATTATAAACATCTAAAACTTTTTATAAATAATTTTTTTTAAATAATTAAAAAAATACAACAAACAATCAATATGAACTTTTTTGAATCAACCTCAATGAAAAAAAAAACCAATCTGCAAAACTGGTTTGCCTTTATTTGCTTTCATTTTTAAACATATTTTACCAGGCATTCTATTACTCATACGATTTATCTCTGGTTTTATTCATATAAAATTTCCAAAACCATACACTTGATTCATGTTGTTTCATCTTCTAATATAAAGAAGTGCAAAGTTTTTCATTTTAAAGCGCATTTCGTTTATTAATTTCCAGATTTTCCACTTTTGACAAGCCATTTGCACAACAAATTTAAAAAAAATTATTTTTTATAAATTGAATTTTTAAATAATTGAAAAACTTAAAATATTTGAAGCAAAAACTAATGGCAGGAAACTTTTAACTAAAATTTAAAGCATTTATTTTCAATTGACAAAATAAATCAAAGAAAAAACTTAGTTAGTATTACAGTATTAATAATAGGTTAAATAAAATCTTAAAACAATAATAAACATGGTAAAGATTCCAATATAATTGTGCAATGATTTCTCAAAAAATAAATATGAAAATATTAACAATTATGACTTTAAAAGTAAAAAAATAATTTTTGTATGTAAATATTAAAAAGTCCGGTTGGGTATTTGAAAAGTTGGCCTGGACCAAACCAGACTGGAAAATGGCCGGATATTCGACCCAACCGGATATACAGTTGGGCCTTATAATATTCTGCTGAGAAAGAAGCTAATTTCTTAAACAAAATTTATGGTAAACAATCAAGAGTTTTACCAGTTTGAAGTTTTTGTTTTTTTTTTTTAGTTCTTTAAAAACAATTTTTTTTGAGAATTTAAGGAAATCTTTAAACGTTTTTTTATTATTAACTGGCCTAAATAATTTACAATTGTTTTTAGTGAAGTTTTTACTAAAACAAGAGTTTAAGTGCATAGACCAAACAAATTTAATAAAAACTGTTTAAGAAAACACAGAAAATCATGCTAAATCTAGGCTCCAAGTTAGATACACTAATCATGGGTATCCTTACATATTTGGTATTATTGAAAAAAAGAATTTTAAAAAAAAAGAAGAAAAAGGCAAAACTCCATAGGAATTTCTGCAGTACAGCTCAAATTAAAGCGATATGTTTTAATGCGATGAATCTTAGAAATTCCTTGACAGAGTTAAATTATTAAATTATTATCATTACTATAGATCAAAAATAATAATGGTCCATTACTTTTTTGATTTATGTTATTGATATAGTAGACTGTCTAGAAAATTCTAAGATTAAGCTGTTTGCAGATGATGCAAAGGTTTAATTTGAATTTTCTGCATATGATGAAAAGAGCATTAAATTACAATCTGCTATGCTTCAAAGCGATTTAAATAAAATGGTAGAATGGTCAAAAATTTGGCAGCTTACACTTGCTGAAAATAAATGTAAAACATTTCATATTAGACCATCTGATGAACTTTCAAACCAAACTTATTCATTAATAAAACTAAAAAACTACAACAGTTCAAGACCCTGGACTTTTTATATCTCAAAATTTAAAGTTTTCACATCACTGTGAAAGAGTTGCTCACGCAGCTATGCAGCGCTCAACCTTAATTTTTAAAACTTTCAAAGCAAAGTCTTTAAAAAAATTTGGTAAAAGCATATCAATCTTATGTCCGGCCAATAGTAAAGTATGCTAGTGTGGTTTGGAACCCTCATTTAAGAAATGTCGTTAAAATAATTGAGAATATTTAAAAAAGTTATACCAGAAAATTGTTCAAATTTTGTGGTCTTAAATACTCCAGCTCCAGAAAACAGATCGGCTTTTTTAAAACTTGAAAAACTTTCTGAACGTAGAACAAAAATAGACTTATGCCAAATTAAAATAATTCATAATAAAATAAGTCTGCAATCAAAAGTTTTTTCTCTTTCAATATTAATCAAACCAGAGGTCACCAATTTAAACTTCAAATTGTAGATAGTAGGATTGATGCCAGAAAATTTTGTTTTTCAAATGGTGCCATTTTCAGTTGGAATAAGTTAAACTCCTCCTAAGTAACTGCTAAGTCACTTAAAAAATTTAGGCAGGCAATAAGTTTTTGATAATGTATAGTTTGGTGCTCACTATCAGTGCTACAGCTTTTTCAAAAGCTTAACCTATTGAGCCGTTTCTTAGCAAATAAAGATACTTTTTTTATGTTATACACAACACACTGTGTTGCTTTTGGATGCAAAACAACAAAAACATATGTGTTTCTTCTCATTTTCACATTATTGTCTTTCTGTATTTCCTTAAACTTTAATCTGTTGCTTTAAGTTAATACTATTTCTGCAAATTTTTCCTTATGTTTGTGTTAGTTTTCTACTTTCTGTTAATTTCTGCTAATTTTCCCTTATGTTTGTGCTAGTTTTCTACTTTCTACGCATATGTTTTCTATTTTCTTTCATAAATACGTATCTTACTTTAATTGTTTTGTGATTTTCTTTTTCATAATCTTAAATGATTTCATTGTGATACACATACATTTACTATACTTTTATGCTTTGATTTTTTTTCTTTTAAAATTTGCTAAAAATAAACTTTTTTAATGATGATGAAATTTCGCATTGCTCAAAGGGATGGGAAGTTAATTTGCCCTCTGGGGTTTTTAAAGGGATAAAACTGCTGTTACTTTTGTTCCCATATTGCTGATGTTTACCAAAACTAAATCAATTATTTGTTATTGGAGTTTAAGATTTTATGTTCCTTTTTTTCAGAAAATTTGGTTACTTTTGTCTGAAAGAGACTAATAAATATTGGTTTATAAGTGGTTTTATCAAAAAATTTTGCGCGATTTTTTCAGTCTTTTTTTCTGCCAAAATATTTAATGTATATATGCATTGGATAATTTTGTTTTCTGGTTACAAATAAAAATGTTTTTAGGGGACAAACATTGAAAAAGCTTCGTCAAATCCTATTTAACAATAAGCACTTGTGCTTGTTTGAAACAACCCAACAAAATCAATAAAATCAAAATATTCACAAATTTTAGCCCACTGAGAAATTATTTGAATCAAAATAATATTGATGTTTTTTATTAGGTTTTAAATTGTGCGGACATTTGCAAAAGAAAACTCATGGTTTTGTATTCGCTATTAAACATAGGCTTCGTAACCGTCACATATAAAACATAAAAATTATCGTTTGACAGTAATAAATTTAAAAAAATTAGCATTTCTTGCGGGTTATTTTACTAACTGGCTAAACGCCTTTTTCATAAACTTTGTTGTATATTAACTTAGAAAGATTTGATCCGCAATCAACATCGTCAAAATTAATATCAGACACCTTAAATTCACCAATTTACACCGCAGCATAGTAATATCAACAAAATAATTTAAAGCACTGCAAAATTTTGCTTTTTTTGCTTTTCCTGCAAAAAGCACTATTTTGCTTCTGTTTTTACTGATGATGATAATACTTTGCCAAATTTTAATCCACCAAACATTGGAAGGTTGGACAACATGGTATTTACCACAAAAAAGGTATTTAAGGCCCTAAAAAAGCTCCCAAACAAATTGTCTCGAACACCTGACTGTTTTCCAGCTTACTTTTTAAAACGCTTGGCTAAAGTTATTGCTGAACCTTTGGCAATAATCTTTCAGATGTCTTTTGATTTTGGAGAATTACCACTTGATTGGAAAATAGCTTTATTAAACTTACTGTTTAAAAAAGGCACTAAAAGCCTAAAAGAAAATTATCGTCCAATTTCACTTACATCTTTTTCTTGTAAACTAATGGAACAGCTTGTCAAAGAAGAACTGCTTGTTTTTTTCCGTATCATTTTGTCAAGGTTTCAACATGGTTTTAAGGCAAAAAGTTCTACAATAACACAGCTGTTGGAAACTTTTAATGAGTGGACGCTAGCACTAAAAGATAAATTTCTAATTGATGTCATTTACTTGGATTTTGCCAAGGCCTTTGACACCGTGTCAAATAAAAAATTGTTATATAAGCTAGAAAAATATGGTGTTTCTGGTAAATTTTTAAAATGGATAAAAGAATTTTTAGTTGGGCAGGAAATTAAAGTTGTAATTAATAACTCAGTATCCAAATCATTTCCTGTAAGAAGTTCAGTTCCTCAGGGTTCTGTTTTAGGTCCATTTTTATTTTTGGTATATATTAATGATATTGTTGATTGTGTTAAGTTCTCACAAATTAGACTCTTTGCAGATGATATAAAGTTGTTTGTAAAATCTTCATCTAAAGATTACCACATTCAAACCTTGAGACTTCAGCAAGATTTAGATAGAATACACAGCTGGTCACAAGACTGGCAACTGCAGTTATCTAATCACAAATGTGAAGTTCTTCATATTCGAAATCATAGCAAAGAGTTAATTTGTAAATATAAGCTTGGTAATAACGTACTTGCAACTACAGAATTGGTGCGTGACCTAGTTGTTTATATATCCCATGATATGAAATTCTCTAAACACTGTGAAATCACAGCAAAAAAACCTATAAGAGTGACATCACTAATTTTTAGAACATTCAATTCAAACTCTAGAAATAATTTTCTCAGAGCATATAAGTCCTATGTTAGACCAATTCTGGAGTATGCTAGTGCAGTTTGGAACCCTTATTTACAAAAGGATATAAACATTTTGGAAAAAGTGCAACAAAAGTTCACTAAACGTTTGTTTTATAAATGCAAGTTGTTACCTGTTGGTTATGAACATAGACTGAAATACCTAGGTTTAGAAAGATTGAAGGATCGAAGAGACAAAATTGATTTATATGAGTGCTTTAAAATTATACATTGCTTAAACAATTTGCAAGCCAATGATTTTTTTAAGTTTAACCTGCAGCCCACCCGTGGTCATCCATTTAAATTGGCAATGGAAGACCGCCGAATTAATGCAAGGAAATTTTCTTTTGCAAATAGGGTTGTTACACCTTGGAACAATCTACTCCCATCTCAAGTACCCAAGTACCTGTCGATTCTTTGGATGCATTCAAGAAAAGTTTTAAAACTGACTTAAATAAGCGCTCTTTTTGAGCCTTTAAAGTCATATCAGATAGCTATGTTCATTGATAATTAGTTACAATTGTGATTCATATTGGCGGCATTTAAGTCGCAGATTTGATGTTGTTGATGAAAAAAAAAGAAAAAAATATAGAAAAAGAGAAAAAAAAAACACAATGAAATGATGAAAACAGAAGAATTAAACTATGCATAAACTATGCTTAGTATAATATTAATTCTGTTATCTCATCATTATAAAAAAAATTATATAAAAAAGTTGGGAGTAATTAAGATCTGAGTTGGGCGGGCGATAAAAACAAGTTAATCGGATTGGTTTGCAAAAAAATTAATTAGTCCCAAAGTTTAGCATCGCATCAGTAACAACGTTTTTCAGCCACGTTTCGCAAAAATTTAAAATATCATAACATTCTAATGATAAATAATACTTAAGTAAATTGCGAATATGAAACCCAAAAATGCACCGAGACACTAGAAAACACACAATTAAAATATTCACATTTGGTGTAAGTATTTTATAAGATATTTACACTTTCTCCTTTTATTACTTTAAATTTTCTCAAGTGCTCAACCTATCCGCAATAACCCACTGATTTTCAGCCCCATTCAACTTAAACCTTGTATAAAAATAATCTCCGTTTTTGTTAGTTTTAACAGATACCCTCTCATTAATTACAACTGATTATATACTAAATGAAAAAATAAGCGGTGTGGGTAATTATTCGCGTGTTTGTTTTTTTATCTTAGGAAGTTCGAAACAGTTATTTTGGCAATGTAAATCTACAAGTGGCAAAAGCCTGCGAAATTATAAGAAACGATAAAAATTTGCAAAATGGTTATCACGCTGTTGGAGTATCGCAAGGAGGACAGTTTATGTAAGTGAAAGACTGTTTCAACATACACAGTGAAGCTTCAGTACACATTAAGCTGAAAAGTTAAAACTAACACCCTGGTCAAAATCCATTGTTCTAAATGGAAGGAATCCCCTGGGCATCAAAGGACACCCCGCGCATAAAGGGACGCCCGCATTTATGTCTAATAACCCGCCTGCGCGGCATTCTTTTAGCCATATTTCCACCTTCATTTTGAAGCCCTGTTTTGCCGCTGTTCCTCCGACAACCTATCCCACAGAGCAAAACATATATGACGTGATCACAAATAGTATATGACATTTTAAAGCTAAAAAAAATTCTGAGGTGAAAATAATACTTGAGTGAACACTTTTATTAATTTAGCAGCGTAAAGTAACCTGTAAAACTAAATGCAAAATATAAAATATAAATTGATTGGATTTGTATTAACATAGTTATTGTTTAATTTTCCAAAAATTTTAATTTAAAACAAATAAAATTATAATAAATTCACAAAAAAGTGTGTGATGGTTTTTTTATAAATATTAGCGTCTTATGCGAGTAAAATCACAGCTAGATACACTCAAGTAGTCTGGATGTTTTTGTCGCATATAGAAAATAGCCGCATAATACTCACGTAGTGTTGTGTAGGTAATCGTTTTAAAGAAAAAACCCATCATGGTTTTGAAACGTCAAAATAAATAATTTTATAAGGAAATTGCCCTACATTTCATTATTATTACTCATGTAGGGTATTTTTCAAAAAAATAATATAATTTAATAATAATAATCTTATAATTTCATCTGATTGGTTATAATCGTATTTTATGTTCACATTTTTACAAACTTCAACATTACTCAACTACATTAATTTTAATATAATCTGTTTTATGTTTTGTATTTAGCTTTTACAGATGATTTTATACTAAAAACTTTTTAACAGTTTTTATTTAAATATTATTTCAATTTCAACTTTGGGCTTAATATGGACTGGAACTTTACTATGTAAATGTCTTTTGTTCAAATAATCTATTGTCTTTGATGATTATTTAAAAAGTTTAAGTTTATTTATTTCGCATAAAGCAGGATACACAAGACCGATGTTATCCAGCACTATTTGTGCAACCAAATACTACATATAACAATATTAACAAGCATTATTATCACAACGCTGGATGTCTCAGTTGGGATTCGATCCAATGAATTTCAGTTTTTAATATGTAAGAACTGTCACTGCACCACTTATTAGTATATAGCAAAATGCAAGAATATAGTAAATAAGAGTTTTACGCATAATTATACATTGTAAAAACTAAATTGACAATAGAAAATACTTTGTGTACTGAACAAGACTGGTGAATTTTCTTATTGGATTTTGTTTTATTTTGTAATTTTTATTATGTAAACAAATGTCAAAAACCACAGAATCGAGTCGGCCGATCTGGCCTGCCCTTGACCACATAGAGTGGAATTTTAAACCTCGTGAGTTCTGGTGTAATTTACGTTGAAAATACTTTTAATTTTACATTAACTACTCACAAAATAAAGGAACGTCAATTATCAACTAAACTCAACTTAACTAAGATAAGTTTAAACAGTTTCAATTTTATTTGCATAATTTATTGACCAAGGTAACTTTGTATTAACCACGATAGAGCAAAATTATATAACATAATAATAAAGAAACAAATATCTGAATTTATATATTGCGCAGCACATTTACTGTTCCAAGTAGGACGCACCCTAATTGGGCGTGCTCCAGTAAAGGTCTTCAATGATTCAATCCTAGCTAGAGCCATCAGAAAAAAGTCATTTCATAAATTATTCATTTAAAATTACTTCATAAGCTATTAGTTTTTTCAAAATAAATAAATAAACATCTTTAAATGTGCGGTACCGATTCAAACTTTTTGTCCTTGATTTTGATTATTTTTTGTAAAAACCTTACCATTGACCCCAATAGCCCACAAGAACTTTTTATCAAAATATCTCCACTGGTTCAGGAGATATGATTCTCCAAAAATGGCGTTTTTCCACAATTCTGTACTTAAAACATTGCTTAATGGGTATTTAAATTTAAATCACAAAATACGTACTTAAAGAAAGCGGCTAATTTTTACTTTAATTTGTTACCTTGATCGTTAAGATTGGTGCAGTGTCAAGATATTGCATTTTCCCTACAAAAAACCCGCAATTTTTTTGCTGAAAATAAAAAGTGACGGCAAAAAATGTTAGGCAAATTTAAAGGTGCGATGCGGAGTTAAACTTTTTATTTTGGATTTTGATAATTTTTGGTGAAAACATTAACACCTGCCCACAAAAGCCCACTAAATTTTTTCAACAAAATATCTCTAATGGTTAAGGAGTTATGACCCCCAAAAAAGGCGTTTTTCGTCAATTCTGTACGTGACAGAATGCACAATGGGTATAACGATTTACGTCACAAATTATGCACTCAAAGAAAGCGGCTAGTTTATACTTTAATTTGATACCTAGATCGTTAAGATTACTGCAACATTTGTTGAAATATTGTGTTTCCCGTACAAAAAATCCGCAACTTTTTTGTTAAAAACACTAAACGACGGCAGTAATTTTGTAAAATTGGCCAACCTTTCTTACCTTCACTTTGTGTTTTTAACGAAAAAATCGAGGGTTTTTTGTACGAAAAACGCAATATCTTGACAAATACTGCACCAATATTAACGATCAAGGTAACAGCTAATTTTAATCAAATTAAACTAGAAAGTAACCGCTTTTATTGAGTATGCCCATTGAACAATATTCTACGTACAGAATTGTCGGAAAACGCAATTTTTGTGTGTCATAACTCCTGAACCACTAAAGATATTTTGTTGAAAAAAATTTTGTGGGCTATTGGGGGCAGGGGTAAGGTTTTCTTTAAGTTATTAAAATTGAAGACAAAAAGATTGACTCCCCACCGCAGCTTTAATTAAATCCCTCCCGTCGTTTGATTTTTTTAGCAAAAAATCGCGGGTTTTTTGTGCGGGAAACACAATATCTCGACAAATACTGCACTAATCTTAACGATCGAAGTATAGAATTAAAGTAGAATATAGCTGTTTTTTGAGTGCGTAGTTTATAATCTAAATTTCGATACCTATTGTGCTCAATGGGTATCTTTTAAGTATACAAAATTGTCGAAAAACGCCATTTTTGGAGGGTCATATCTCCTGAACCACTGGAGATCTTTTAATGAAAAAGTTTTTATGGGGTATTGGGGGCAGGGGTGTAAGGTTTTTACAAAAAAAATCTAAATCAAAGACAAAACGTTGGACTCGGTACCGCACTTTTAATCTATATTACATTCACTAAATTCACGTTTTTTTCTATTGTATAAGCATGATTTTTCTGCAAAAAATATAACTAAACACTTTTTTTGGAAATCAGGCCTCTATAAAGCCACGTCCTACTTAATGGAATTAAGTAGATTACTAGGGCCTGACCTGATTAGGATCATTTCGGCCTAACCCCTATGTTTTAGGAGAGCAGTGGCAGAAAGATGTCCTCATCCTCCAATGCTTAACTATGTATCGATTGGTGGTCAGCATCAAGGTAATTTTTTCTTTGCATATTTGTGACAAACGCATATTACTTAATACTTTGACAATAATCGGTTGTTTTTATTAGTGTTACAAAGCCTTAGCTATCTGACAAGAAAATTCAAACCACGCTGTATTGATTAAAAAGCGGTTGATATGACGTTTTATCTAAGATCGCAAACAAACACATACAGCAAACTGTGTAATGCTAATACGAAGTGCAGAACGCTATAGCTCCAAAAAGTCTTGAAACAATCCATTTTTGAGGCGCAAGTATTATGAATTTTAAATTTAGTTATATTATTCTAATTAAAAAGCAAATGTTTAAAATTTTATTGGACTCTGTAATTCTGAAAGGGTTCAGATTTTTACAAAAAAATTATCGCAATACAAAAAAAAGGGTGACTCTGTACCTCAATTTAAATAAAATAACTTACGTGCTAAAACGAGGCAAATAAATTAACCACGGAGTCAGGTAAGAGGCAGGTAAGAGGCGGGTATAATTTAATTAAAGGCAGACATTCTCTTAACCGTGGACTGAAAAATAGATAAAAAAATTTACTTATTGCGCAAACTTATTTTGTATTTTTAAAACGAATCAGAGTTTTTTTTAAAAAGCGCAAAATTGTTTGCAAAAATAAGGCGCAAACTGCTTTGCGCATATGGATGATTCATATGCAATCAGTCTGCACTGTATTGCAAATAAATTCTGCGCTCATTAAAATTATGCGATTCATTTTAAATAAGCTAAATAATTCTGAACAATGAGTAAACATAATACATACGTTTTGAGCATGAATATGAACTTTATGAAGCGTTTCCCTGGCCATCAAATAAGACACAATAAATTATACGTAGGAAAGTGGGGAGGAAAAGTTTTTTTTTTGGGAGCTATACTTTTTTAAATTTTGAAAGTGTCGACACACCGACCCCCCAATCTTAGTAAAAATTGGAGTTAGTCCCAGGGAGACGCTAAGTTCGTTTTACACCAAGCCCACAAATCTCAAAACTGCCGAAATTTAAAATTCTGGTGCACCCTGAACAACCTCTTCAAACTATTTTTTAAAGGATTTCAGTACTAAAAATGCTAGAAATTAAATTTTTAGATATCCTTCCTTTAAATATTTTGGCTGTTTTAAGCGGCCGCATTTCGTTTTGTGATTTACCTTCAAAATCACAAAGACTGCTCAGCCCACCTTTGATTAACTCTACCCACCCCCTAGGAAAAAATCAGGGAGATGGGTCCCTATGACGAAGATAAAGTTTACATTATATATAGCATTATTCCAAAACTCTTTCTTGCTGAGCGTAAAAAAGGTTAAAAAAATTGAAATTGAAATAGTGGTATTCTAAATAAATAGAATTCATTAATAGTGGACGAATTTATAAAACTTTGAAGAAAAACACGTAGATAGCTAAATTTCGTTCAATTTTAGTAAGAAATAAATGAATAAAAGCGTTATTTCGAGACAAAAAGTTGGTTACCGTGACACGCCAAAAACCAACCCTCAAACCCGCCTCCGAGAAAAGCGAGCAGGAGAAACACCACCGCCCACCCCCCCCAATAGGCGGAGTTTTGTAAAATGAAAATTTACAAACGTCTTTATGAAATAGGCCTCTGGGTTAAAATCATCTAATAAATTCTAACTGAACATTTAATTGATATCATTTAATTGAACTATAAATCATACAACAGCATCAGTAGGTTGGGGACAGTTAACCCCCCAAATTCTGAGATGGGATTTTAAACTCTACTCCTCACTCAGAAGTGTCGGGGGGGAAGGGGGAGGGATAAAAGGTTAACTCCCAGGGGCCTATTTCATAAAGATTTATGTTTTTGTAAATTAATAAACGCATTTAATTTCTTCTTATTTTATTAATTAAAAAATAAGTACGTAACTGTGGAATTTACGGATTTACAGACATGTAATTTTTTAAATTCTAAACGCAATTTTTTTAATATACTTTTTAATTAAAATTACAAAAGAAAAATATGCGTTTATTAATTTACAGCTCTAAATTAATTACAGGTAATTTTATGAAATAGGCCCCAGTATTGGAAAAATGAAGAAAAAAGTGTCTTTAAATCACTTCTAACTGTCTCCAAACTTAAGTTTTGAGGTCAAAATTGGTGTTTTAACCAATAAAGAGCTAAAAAATAGAGTACCTGGTAATAAGACTTTTTAACCTAAAATTAGCGTTTTTTACATGGTTTTCATTCAAAATCGAAAAAACGATATGGGTACAATGCGTTTTTCGGATTGTACCCCCCTCCCTCTCAGCTTTAATCTCCCTCACTTCTGACCAACTTGCCCGTGTATTCAATAAACCCATTATTTTTTATAAAAACTAGTAGATGCAGTAATTATTTTATTTCTGCTAAACTTATAAACAAACTTATACTTCAGAGCAATACGTAACTGAACGAACACCACA
>JASAMX010022155.1:0-18731 GCA_030248175.1 Microlaimidae sp. YZB2_3
AATAAAATTTACAACAAAAATCTAAAATTCTCGGACGCGGAGTGTGTGTTGCGTTCATGTTTCAGTGTAAAGTGATGGGCGACCCGTGGGGGAGGGGGGGGGGGTGGAGAGGAGGGGAAGTCAGCGCAACAGTTTGACATTGAGCTGCACTGGCGTTTTAGGCCTTGAACATTGCAAAGGTTAAAGTCCAAAATTAAAAGCAATGTGACGTTAGATTTTTTTTAACTTTATTTGTTCCTGATAATTAATAAAATTACTCAACATAAGTAAAAGCAAAGGTGGATAATACGATCATTGGGGACAAAGGTGTGACACTCGTGTTTAACAAACGCGGCCTTGCGAAAGACAACCAGCGGACGGACAGGTGTCATCGTGACGGACAGGTGTCATGGTGACAGACGGTGTTATTGTGACGGACGGGTGTCATTGTGACGGACGGGTGTCATCGTGACGGACGGGTGTCATCGTGACGGACGAGTGTTACATGACGGACGGGTATCATCGTGATGGACAGTTGTCATCCTGACAGACGGGTGTCATTGTGATGGACGGGTGTCATTGTGACGGACGGTTGTCACGATAAATGCTTTGAAAACCATGTTTCTAAACATATTTTGTCTTGCTGGTTTACTTTCAAAAATTTTTACAATTTAATACCATACCTTATTTAATACCGTACAATTTAATTATGGTAGCGCAGTGGATGGTTTTTGGATACGCATTTGAGGGTTCTGAATTCGAACCCCTCAGTAGTCGTGTTTTTTCTCGTTTAGGCATATTTCTAACATACACTTAATGTTAAATTTCATTTCTTTATCTGTTTACATAAAAAAACCCAAATGAAAATAACGAATATTTATTTTAAAGAAACTAGAATTGTGCACATTTGTGTGTCATATTCTGTTGTTTCTTTCACTTATCATTTTTAAACTAAACTTAAAAGCTTTTTGTACCTGGTTTGGTTGTCTTTTAAACAAATAGTCCTTTTAAGTAATTGTGGGCATATTTTTTAATTAATTAATTAATTTATTTATTTATTTATTTATTTTATGACAAATTAATACACATGTATCTTTTTACTTTGTTTTCGCGGTTTTCTTTATATTAAAAGAGGTTAAATTTGCCCTTATTTAAAATGGTTAAATTTGTATAAATGTGATTTTATACTTTATAATAATATATTTGTGTTATTATTCTGGTTTTAACGCACCATCTTTTTTTTTGTCGTTTTATTCGAGTTTTAAAAAAAGGTATGGTATTAAATTGTAAAAGTTTTTAAAAGTCAGCCAGCAAGACAAAATATGTTTAGAAAATGGTTTTCAAATAATTTATCGTGACACCCGTCCGTCACGATGACACCCGTCCGTCACGATGACACCCGTCCGTCACGATGACACCTGTCCGTCACGATGACACCCGTCCGTCAGGATGACACCCGTCCCTCACGATGACACCCGTCCGTCCGCTGGTTGTCTTTCGCATGGCCGCGTTTATTAAACACGAGTGTCACACCTTTGTCCCGGATGATCGTATCAAAAATATATAATACTATATATTATATATTAAGGAAAAATATGTCACTCAGTCTCAGAAGCGAAACAATTCGGTGCCATTTTTTTAGCACTGCCATTATTTGTTGTGCGCATAAAATGGCAAAACAACTGCTCTTATTGAGAAAATGTGTCGTGTAAATGGGCACTGCTCAAAATGTAGCAGTGTTTTTGCGCATATACTTGCATGCTAACTCGAACGCACTGCATTTTAAAGTACACTGCACTTTTTTAGCAATTTTATGCGCATATATGCGCATATACTGCACATAAAATGGCACAACCGCTTGAAACAAAAAAAAATAAACCCTCTAAAAACCAGTACTTAGTTTGCACACTGTACACAAAATACAAACTTTTAGTATAGACATACGAAAATAAAATCCAATACAATACACAAAAAATTTATTAATGTATTGCATTAAATTTTATTTTTGTATGTCTATACTAAAAGTTTGTATTTTGTGTACAGTGTGCAAAATAAGTACTGGTTTTTTAGTGGGTTTATTTTTTTTTGTTTCAAGCGGTTGTGCCATTTTATGTGCAGTATATGCGCATATATGCGCATAAAATTGCTAAAAAAGTACAGTGTGCTTCAAAATGCAGTGCGTTGGAGTTAGCATGCAAGCATATGCGCAAAAACACTGCTAAATTTTGAGCAGTGCCCATTTACACGACACATGCCTCAATAGGAACAGTTGTTTTGCCATTTTATGCGCACAACAATTAATGGCAGTGCTCAAAAAATGGCACCAAATCGTTTCGCTTCTGAGACTGAGTGACATATTTTTCCTTAATATATTATATAGCATTATATATTTTTGATCGTATTATCCACCTTTGGTAAAAATCATATGATATTTCAAAACCACCGTTGTACCCTACATAATATTTTGAAAGATCACCGTTGTTATTGTATGTTTAAAATACTAATAAAACTATATTTATTGTTTGTTTTTTTTCATATCGTGATTCTTGCATAAGTTATTACTATTTAGGTAGCAAGACGTTCTGAGAAGAACAAGTCTAGAATTCAAGAAAAAGACACTCCGGTTTCAATTCCAGTACGGTAATTTTCTTTGTCGCCATTTTTTGAAGTTAATTTTTAGGAACAGAGTTTTAGGTTTTTTTCGAGACTTAAGACCGGATATGTAACATTGAAATCTAAAGATTTTTGAAATGATACTTGTCTCCTAAAAAATAATGTGTCTCTTCAGTTTTATAAAAAAACATCAAGCAAAATAAGCCTAAAAACTAACGGACCACACTTTGAATAACTTGAGTTTATTTGTTATTCCTCCATTTTTTTCATTTCTTTTGGAGTAAGGGATTTTAAACATTTTTAGCTGAGGTATACTATATAATTTTAAAGTCTAGCTGAATTGTAAATTGAATGTTAATTATTACCAATAGATTCACTGCTACTAATGGAATGTTCAAATGACTTTTGATCTTTGTGATTCGACTCTTTTCTTGTTTACATCGACTTTCTAGTACAAACAGTGTATGACTTTAAAGGTTTGTGACTTATTTTTAAGTACAAAGCCAAGTTTTTTTATTTTAATAATTTTCGGTGAAAAGTTTTTTATATCTTTTAAGATTTTTTTCTTTAAATTGCAATGTCTCTGAGGATTTATCAAGACGACTTTTAAAAATGGCGAAAAACTATATTTTTCAGCGTCGTGGCTGAAACTATTTTTCCAGCTCACAGCATGGTTATAAATGTGCAAAACATAAGTATTTTAGCTTCATTTCGTCATTTATATTCAAGTCAACTGTTTTATATCCAAAAATATTAAAAAAAGATGAGACACGTGAAACAAATCGTTTTAAAAGAAGTATCATTTAAATGATACTTTGCAAGAAGAGGTACCACATAAATGACTTTTCGATTTTTGGTATCGGATCGAATAATCGGTAATCGGATCTTATTAAAATTAATTACCAATCTAATGGCACATTTTTAAATGGGATCCCATTAGATTTGTAGTTATTTAAATGAGATCTCATTACAATGTTATTTAAATGGGAGTCAACAACGGAGCTTCTACGCAGCGACTCTACCCGGACCGTAATGGATTCATCAAAGAAAGGCCAATACCGTTCAATCTTTTTCCGGAGCACAAAGGTTTCCACTTTGTGCCTGACTGCAACTATTTTTTTCTGCTAAGCGGCAGTCATCCTGGCTGCCGCAGTTACTGATGGCGATGTCCGGGGACATTTATCCCAACCCCGGCCCGCCTAAAACTATTTTTCCATGCGCGCTCTGCGGCAAAAATGTTTACAGAAATAGTATCCAGTGCAACAAATGTAAAAACAGTTTACACCTAAAATGTTCCAATTTAAACAGTCTAAAAAACTATAACCAAAATTTTCTCTGTAACAGATGCACTTCATCTACTCAACCGTCTACAACCACTAAAAACTCTACTATAAACATTTTGCAATTTAACGCCAATGGAATTTCTAACAAAATACAAGAGCTCACAAACTTTTTTGTCGAAAACAACATTCATATTGCTGCTATCCAAGAAACAAAACTATCTAGTAAATCTAAAAACCCCAAAATCGCAAATTACACAACACTCAGGAAAAATCGGGATTTCAATGGAGGCGGTCTGCTCTTTTTTGTCCATCACTCTATCAACTTCAAAACTTTGGATATGCAACGAAATGACCCCCACGCAGAAATACTTGGCCTGCAAATCGTTCTCAACAATTCAAATCTTTCAATCTTCAACATTTATATTCCTCCTTCCAGCTCTTACAACACCAATCACCAACCAGACATCAACCATCTCCTCAATAATCAGGATAGCTTTCTACTAGGAGATATCAACGCACACCATGGCCTCTGACACTCAAGCCTCACAGACGCCAGAGGAGATTACATTGCAAACATCATCAACAACTCAAATAATGCATCACTAAACAAAAACACTCTAACACGCATCCTATCTAATGGAAACCCAACATCAGCTGATATCTCCTTAGTTTCAGACTAACTCCTAACCTCAACAGACTGGTATACACAAACGATTTTAAGATTGGACCACCTACCTATAATCGTCAACATCCAAACTACATTGACAATAGCCCCAATAACCAGGAAAATTTTTCACAAATCTCAACAAAGTCGACTGAACCAGCTACAGAAATGAAATTGAAGCAAATATATCTAACACCCCCAAACCAACAGGGGTCAAAAGAGATGAAAAAATGTTTAGATCTATCTTGAACAAAGCTTCCGCGCACAACATCCCTGCTGGTTGTCGCAAAAATTTTCAGGCCAACCAAACTCCAGAAACAATTCAGCTCATCAAAGAGCGTGATACACTTCGCCTAACCAACCCACACTCCGCCCGGATACAAGAGCTTAACAATAATATTCGCAACCAAATTCGCTCCAATGCCACCAAAAAATGGCACTCTTTTTTGGAAAACTTCAGCCACAAAGCCAACCCAACAAAACTCTGGAAAACAATAAAATCACTGGACAATAAACTCTCACCCTCACCAAATTCAGCTATAGATTTTAATGGAACTCAAATCAATAACCCTCTAGAAATGGCCAACAAATTCAACAAACAATTCACACCAAATAAACCTTTTAAAACTACCAAAAAAACCATAAATTTTCCAGAAATATTAAAAAACTTAACCGGGATACAGCTGAAATTACAACCGCAGACGTCGAAAAAGCAATAAAAACAGCAAACAACTCTAAAGCTTTTGGCCCAGATAATCTAACCATATTTCACCTCAAAAACCTTGGTCCTCTCGGAATCAAATACCTAACTGATCATTTAAAACAAGTAGCATACCAAACATCTGGAAAACTTCACTCATAATACCACTACCAAAACCAGGAAAGGATCTCAAAATTTCAACCTCCCCTCCTATAGACCAATTTATCTTCTCTGCCCAGCTATAAAAATTTTAGAAGTAATAATTCAACCGATCCTTCTCCAACATCTAAAACAGCACCCAGATCAGCATGGATTCAAACCCAAACATTCAACAACTACTGACTGCCCTGCTTCAACTTACAACTGACGTAGCCACCAGATTCAACCAAAAAGCTCCACCCAAACGTAAAATAGTATCCACCCTGAATTTAACCAAGGCATTTGACACAATCAGCATTGATATTTTAATAACCAAGATAGCCAACAGCACACTTCCAGCCTTCCTCATCAAATGGCTAAGTGGTTACCTCAGAGGCAGAACCAGCAAAACAGTTTTCAGAGACTCCACCTCCAAAGCCAGGATAGTTCAAACAGGAGTTCCCCAAAGCTCCGTAATCTCACCAACCCTCTTTAATTTCTATATTTCTGACCTACCACCTCCACCAGCTAATGTCAAAATAGTCTCCTATGCTGAAGATACCACAGTTTACTCCACTGGAAACAAGATTACTGAAATGGAACTCGATCTCACCAACTACCTCAACATTTTAAATCAATATACGGATAAAAACTACCTCAAACTATCAACAGAAAAGTCAACAGTTACCATCTTTTCCTCTTCATCACAAGAATTTAACTACCACCCAAAGGTGACCATAAATAACAAACTTTTACCGCTAAACAAAAACCCCAAAACCCTGGGTGTTGTTACTTTCAATCCAAAACAAACATTCAATAACCATGCCACTAACATAAACAACAAAGCATCCAGGCGCAATAACACTCTCAAAGCCCTGGCTGGCACCAGCTGGGGCCAACAGAAAGAAACAATAGTCACCTCCTACAAAGCTATAGGACGCCCAATTCTCAACTACGGAGCCCCAATATGGTCACCCAATCTATCAAAATCTCATTTTCAAAAACTACAAGCAACACAAAACACGACCCTTAGGATAGCAACCGTCTACCACAAAATGGCCCTAACTGACCATCTTCATCCAGAGACTAAAGTGCTACCAATTGAAAGCCACACCAACCTTCTTTCAACACAATTTTTAGCAAAAACCATGCAGCCAAGCCAACACATCCATCTAATGGAATCACAGCCAATGACCATAGACCAAGAGAGATGAAACATCCCTCCAATCAAAACTTGGACCAACAGCCAAAAGTTTCTTCAACCAAATGCTTACAGAAAAAACCATCGAATAAACATCCACTCATATTTCGTCAGAGAAAACATTTCACAACTCCAACCTAACGCACTATAAAAAATAAATCCGCCACCAATCAACATAAGCGATCAACAACTCCCCAGGAAGTCAAAAACAATCCTGGCACAACTCAGATCCGGACATTGCCACCACCTCAACTTGTTCAAATCCAGAATTAGCAACTCCATTAAAAACGAATGTCCCCACTGCAGGTGGGGACATTTGTTGGGTGGGGCAACGAATGTCCCCACTGCAGGGGCAAAGCTCATGACGTCAAACACTTTTTTATATGCCATCAACATCCAACGGCACTTAAAATAGAAGACCTATGGGAAAGACAAGTGGATACGGTCCGGTTCCTAGAGGGTATAACCTGATGCCCCCGCTGTGAACAACAACAACATTTAAATGGGATCTCATTAAATGATACCAAAAATTAAAAAGTACTACCGTACCTCTTTTATGGTACCTTCATGGTGCCTCTTTTACTTTTTATAATGTGCCAATTAAATGATAACTGTTTTTAATTGATTTGTTATAAGTGTTCGACTTTTTATTATAATTTTGGTGGAAGAATTTGCGAATTTTGATAAACATATGCTGTTTTTTATCAATTAAAAAAAATATTTTTTAGAACTGTGAATGTATTAAAATCTAAATTTTTTTTTAATTTTAAGCAAAAATTTTTGGGGAATCTGATCCAACTATTAAACGATTATGAAATAATTATTAAACATGCATTGAGATAAAACAAAAAATAAACTAAATTCACGTCAGAATTTTAGGGGCTCTGTAATGTAATATAATATTTGTGATTGGCGGTAAAATGTTTTGCTCCATGGGAATGGTTGCGGGAGGAACAGCGGCGCCAAGGCCCAATGTTGTCCGCACAAATAAAGTGTTTAAAAAAACAGGGCCTCAAAATGCAGTCAGGAATATGGCTAAACCAATGCTAGGCGCGGGCGCGTTATTAGAGAAATGCAGGCGCCCCTTTTAAAGCAAATAACCGCTTGCGGTCATGTGAAGGCACTATTTAGACAACATCTGGCGAGTTTTTTTGTTAATATAGGATTACTTTACTTCTGTTAAGAATAATGAATTTTTACCAGCGTATTAAAATAACTTAATCAAACATCTTAGTCAAAAAAAGAGCAAAAATATATAAATCACATGAAACCGTAAACTTTATTGGCGAAAAATGAAAAAAAAAATTTTAAAAAATCAAAAATAAAAATTTATAGGTAAACTTTAAAAAAAAGGCTAAACAAATATAATTTTTTTATAATTTGATTTTATATTATTCTTTTTTGAATATTTTGTCCTTTTTAATGAACGTGCCTTTAATTTGTTGTTCTTTTCTAACAAAATTTATTTAAAATTTTAAACGGAATATATTATTTACAAGCTGTTTTTAAAATCGCAATATCTGCAAATTTAAAAGACGGCTAGCATTTTGGAAATGCAAAATTTTAAGGTTATACATATTAAAACACGTTTCTTGCACTTCTGTCCTTTAAAATATATGAAGTCGATGCAAACAAACTAACCAAATTTGATAAGATTTAAAGCAATATTTTCTTTATTTATAAACTTGTTAGTGTTAAGGTCCGAGTTGAATGTAGCAGGAATATTTTTAACTAAAAAATGATTAAATTTAAAACTAATGAATTATATTTCAGCATTATATCTTTTTTTTTAATTGGGTGCTCCTTTAGGTTTGTTTCTCAAAACTATATTTTTTAAAAATTTATTATTGGTATAATCGCCGCTACGTGCCAGGTGGTGTGGAGTTTCTCCGCGTGGTGCCTGGCGGGCAAAGTTAACACTAGCTTTTGTCATGAGATTTGTAGAATAAAGTGGTAACACGTTTTGCTCTATAAAACTCGGACAGAAACAATGTTAGCGGCAAAACGCTCCACAACGCTCATTACATGACACAGTTTACTGTGATCTGTCTTCCCTCTCTCTGTGCCAGCATAGAAGATGTGGCAAATACAAATAATGCATACATGGTAACATAACAATACCAAGAATGCATAAGAGAAAACCACGGGTAAACAATTTTATAATAGTCCGGTGATTTTTCCGTAAAAAACCACGCGGGGAATAACACTTGTAATAACGACCGACTTCTACGCGACTACAGGAGACACCGCTTCGTCCCACCCGGAACACACATACATCTAGCGCGCGCAGCAAACAAACAAACAGCGAACGAAACAACAATAAAAATACCGCGACACCACAAAAACCACACACAAGAAACACACAGAGACAAAAAAGAACACACCGAAACAACGGGGACAAAAAACACAGAAAAAAAAAAACGAAAAAAAAACAAACCAAAAAAAAAGAGAGAAACGCTAGGCAGAAGAAAAAAATTTATAAAATTAACAAAGAACACACAAAAAAAAAAAACACATATATAAAAAATAAAATTATAAAAATAAATATATAACAAGAAGGCCAAAAGATTTTAAACAATAGTATAATTTTAAAGAATAAAATAAAAAAATAAACAACTAAAAAAAAATAATAATAATAAAATAAAAATAAACACCTCAGATAACCACTCCGAACCCTTAACAAATATAAAAATAAAAAAAAAAGAGGAAAAAAAAAAAAAAAAAAAAAAAAAAAAAAAAAAAAAAAAAAAAAAAAAAAATAAAAAAAAAAAAAAAAACAATACTAATCTAAATACTTTTTTAGATATATATATTTACACAAACATTACTCAATACAAAGTGGTTGTCACCTCAGTGACTTCTTATAAATACTTAACAAAACTGAGGGGAATGGCCAAATAACCAATCGCGCTACGCGTGCATTGTCTGCAAAATAATTTGATTTCGATTTGTATGTTTTAAATAATATTTTCATTTCTTTGACAAAACTGTAAAAAGCAAGCGTTTAAAAAGTCAATTAAATATAAAAAACCACAATATCAAAAGTATAAATGAAGTGAATCTAAAGTAAACCCAAAATTTTATAGCGCTAGATTAGTGAACATTTCATCTTGAACTACAACTACTGCTAATCTAATACAGCTTTAAATTCAAACTTAAAAAATATATTTTTAGTATTTCTTGATTTATTCTTTTTTATAATAATCTGAAGTCTTAAAAATTTCAAATAATTTACTGCTTGGAAAGATGATTTTTCTGTGAGATACTATGCAGAATATATTTTTCCCGCACACATATATATTTTTCTACTGACTGTGTTAAACTATATGATATCTGAAGCGACTCTGATCATTAAAATACTGTATACCGTATTTCTTCTAACAGTAGCCCAGCCTCCAATAGTAGCTTACCTCTAATAGTAACCTACCCTTTTGCACCTAAAAAATAGTAGCCTAGCTTTTAATAGAGGCCTAGGTTACAATTGGAAGAATGTACGCAATTTTCAAGGCAGCTTGTTGCGCACGCATTATTCAACTTGTTGAAGTTTGCTATGAAAAAAATTGGTAGCATCAAAACCGAAATGATAGTTAGTGAAATAAAAAAAAATTAATAGTGACAACCAGCACGGTTCGGGTCATTTTCATTTTGACACAAAAAGTCACAACCATTATAAAATCATCTTCACTCTGACTCATTTTGTTTGGATTATTTGTGATTTAAGATATAAATAGAGTCACAGTTATGAGCATTTTATAACGCTTCTGACTCATTGTTTTAGAGCAACGACGATTTGATGAAAACAAATTTTGTCAAAGTTGGTGAAGTATTTTGTATGCAAAAAATCGTTCTTCTAACACACTACCTACCTGTCGTGTCTTTGTTGAAAAAATAGTAGCCTAGCCTCTAATAGTAGCCTACCTCTAATAGAAGCCTACCCATAGTGAAAAAATACGGTATATGAAATCTTACCAGATTTAGCGGCAGCGCTATGATTAAATTTGTTAATGTCCAGATTGTTTAGTTCAGAATCATCTGAGATACTTGAATCATTGGTATCAATGGTGTCTATTTGTGTTTTCTTTGCCAGAATGTCTAAACTTGAATTAGAAGTGTCGACTTGTGCTTTCTGTTCTAAAATGTCCAAACTGGCTTTATATTTAGGAGTCACAATGGCTTCTGATAATGGTGGAGAGGGCTGGCACAATCTTGACAAGGGTATTGAAGATATCTAAATTGTCATTTTATTATGTTTGAAGCTAATAGAGAAGTATTTATATATATTTAGAAAAATATGACATTTTATACTAAATTATGTGCGCATAATATTCATGTTCCTACCCTTCAATATCATGCCACAAAGCTCCGACCGTTTAAAACAGAACACCGCCCGAACATCAGCGAATCGCAATAGTTTTTTTCGTCGAAATTTTGTTTTAAATAAGTTTTGGAAAAAGTGTAATTTACAAAAAAAATTTTTAAAAAAATTTCACGATATCACTTTTTAAATATTTAATGAATCATTAAAAAAATATGGCAGAGCGCCGAGTTGCTCCGGAGCTTCTAAAAGCGAAACTACGCTCCAAAGCTCTGGAGAACATCACTGGGACACAAAATAGTTGCAAAAGTTGAGCTTTAAAAGGATTTCTCATATTAGTAAAATTACATATGGCTCGTGTGATCTTTCTAAAACATGGTGGACCTTTAAGATCCAAACCTGCACAGTTATTTTTACGTTTTTAAAAAAATTTATTAATTTGTAGCAAAAAAATTATAAAATGTTTTTATTCATTTTTTCAATTAGATGTATGTCTTAATTAAAACCATTCTATTGGAATTACGTTTAAATTTTACCCATTTAAATAAAAATCTCTGTCGAATTGAATTTCTATAATAGGATTTATTATAGTAGGATTCCGTTTAAATATAAGTACTATTCTAATATATTAAGATCCTTTTAGAATAAGATTCCATTTAAATAAGTTATCAGAATTGTATTTATATGCGAGCCCATTCTAATTTTTTTTTTATAGCTGAAGCGGGCCGGCGATGGATATTCCATATTGCCGCCTAATACTCTATATCAGCACTGTTGTTGATGTAGAATTTTAGTCAGAGGCCCCACCCCTATCAGGGGATTTTAGGGAGCAGATGTGAGTTTTACATTTTTGTATGAGAATAATATATAATAATAATATTGAAAAGGAAATAACCAAAAAAAAAACAAAATTGTATACTAAGGTAAGCTAAATAATAAAATGATAGTTAGATAGCATAAAAAGATAAAGAAATAGAGGCAAAAGGACATAGATATAAAAGTAAGTTGAGAGTAGTATTAGAATAGTAGTTTCAGGTGGTCAGGATCCAATATATTAATACAAAAAAAAGAAATTTAAAAAATCATTTAAATAATATTTTGTTTTGCATTTTTAATCTAATGTTTCATTTTTATAGCATACTTTTATCACACAATTAGAAAAGTTTTAATTATTTGAAATTATTTTAAAAATCAAACTACCATAGCGCAAAGTTAACCTGCTTCTAGTGGCCCGATTTTTCAACTGACCACTAACATTAAAAAAACCGCTTTTTAAGCATAAAAATATTTGTAGTATGGACTTATTCTAAATAAAGGTCTTTTACTGTAGGAGAGAGTACAAAAATAAAAAAATAAAATTAAAAAAATCGTAGTTTCCTTAGTTTCCCAAGTTTAAACATGTACTTAATTAAAATTGATATAAGATATATTTTACTAGCGCCGTACCTATGATGATTTTGCTTTTGTAATATTAAAGGCTGGTTCATACTTATGACAAAACGTCCTTTGTACAAAGTCCAAAGAACAAATACAGCGCAAAATAACGCATCAAATCTAATTGGCTGATAAATTGACGTCAGATTCTCGTGATTTGACTGGTTATTTAATGGGGGGCATTTTTTAATCCAACGAACAACTGTTGCAGCCACGTTGGGTCTAGCGCCGTACCTATGAAGCGGCAAAAAAATTGAAAATCCCCAAAAAATGATTTTGCTTTTGTAATATTAAAGGCTGGTTCATACTTATGACAAAACGTTTTTTGGACAAAGTCCAAAGAACAAAAGTCCTTTGGACTTTGTCCAAAGGACAAATACAGCGCAAAATGACGCATCAAATCTAATTGGCTGATAAAGTGATGTCAGATTCTCGTGATTTGACTGGTTATTTAATGGGGGGCATTTTTTAATCCAACGAACAACTGTTGCAGCCACGTTGGGTCTAGCGCCGTACCTATGAAGCGGCAAAAAAATTAAAAATCCCCAAAAAATGATTTTGCTTTTGTAATATAAAAGGCTGGTTCATACTTATGACAAAACGTTCTTTGAACAAAGTTCAAAGAACAAAAGTCCTTTGGACTTTGTCCAAAGGACAAATACAGCGCAAAATGACGCATCGAGTCTAATTGGCTGATAATGTGACGTCAGATTCTCGTGATTTGAGTTGTTATTTAATGGGGGAGGCATTTTTTAATCCAACGAACAACTGTTGCAGCCACGTTGGGTCTAGCGCCGTACCTATGAAGCGGCAAAAAAATTAAAAATCCCCAAAAAATGATTTTTTTTGCTTTTGTAATATTAAAGGCTGGTTCATACTTATGACAAAACGTCCTTTGGACAAAGTCCAAAGAACAAAAGTCCTTTGGACTTTGGCCAAAGGACAAATACAGCGCAAAATGACGCATAGAATCTAATTGGCTGATAAAGTGATGTCAGACTCTCGTAATTTGAGTGGTTATTTAATGGGGGGAGGCATTTTTTAATCCAACGAACAACTGTTGCAGCCACGTTGGGTCTAGCGCCGTACCTATGAAGCGGCAAAAAAATTAAAAATCCCCAAAAAATGATTTTTTTTGCTTTTGTAATATTAAAGGCTGGTTCATACTTATTACAAAACGTCCTTTGGACAAAGTCCAAAGAACAAAAGTCCTTTGGACTTTGTCCAAAGGACAAATACAGCGCAAAATGACGCATAGAATCTAATTGGCTGATAAAGTGATGTCAGACTCTCGTGATTTGAGTGGTTATTTAATGGGGGAGGCATTTTTTAATCCGACGAACAACTGTTGCAGCCACGTTGGGTCTAGCGCCGTACCTATGAAGCGGCAAAAAAATTAAAAATCCCCAAAAAATGATTTTGCTTTTGTAATATTAAAGGCTGGTTCATACTTATGACAAAACGTCCTTTGGACAAAGTCCAAAGAACAAAAGTCCTTTTGACTTTGTCCAAAGGACAAATACAGCGCAAAATGACGTATCGAATCTAATTGGCTGATAAATTGACGTCAGATTCTCGTGACTTGAGTGGTTATTTAATGGGGGGAGGCATTTTTTTAATCCAACGAACAACTGTTGCAGCCACGTTGGGTCTAGCGCCGTACCTATGAAGCGGCAAAAAAATTAAAAATCCCCAAAAAATGATTTTGCTTTTGTAATATAAAAGGCTGGTTCATACTTATGACAAAACGTCCTTTGGACAAAGTCCAAAGAACAAAAGTCCTTTGGACTTTGTCCAAAGGACAAATACAGCGCAAAATGACGCATAGAATCTAATTGGCTGATAAAGTGATGTCAAACTCTCGTGATTTGAGTGGTTATTTAATGGGGGGAGGCATTTTTTAATCCAACGAACAACTGTTGCAGCCACGTTGGGTTTATCTTTAGTCTAGTCTTTAGTCTAGTTTATCTTTAGTCTAAATATATGTCTTTAGTCTAGTCTTTAGTCTAGTTTATCTTTAGTCTATATATTATGGATTAGACAAAAAGCTTTTTACCTCACTGGACCTGCTCCTTCGTAAGGCGTTATTGCACTTCCTGTTATGTTCTTCAGTTATATTTTCTATTTGATTAATGATTTCTTTCGAATTAATTCCAGGCAGCTCTTTGGTAAACAGCCATTTTCTTACGTAGGTAACCTAAAAAGTAAATCATGTTAAGAAAGTAAAACATAAGACTTATGGATCTTTAAACCGAGAGATCCGAACCGTTTTAGAGCCAATCGACCGAAGTCACGTAAAAGATGTTAGGATGTGGAAGGTACATTCGCAATTGTCGAATCACTTTTACTTTTTGTTGGAAAACCGCGCAAAAATTACTGAACGTACTATTACTGAACTGAAAATTATACGAAACAACCAATCACCGGCGCCCTAACTACATTGTAGTGTCATGCAAATAAAACAAAATCGTATGCAAATTATTTCTTAGGTGACTTTGGTGGATTAAGACGTCTAGTTTAAACTAAGCATTAATTCTAAGGATACCTAATCCTAAGACTTAAGTTGTCAATTTTTTATAGCTAAATTTAAAAAAGAGAAGTTATTTATTTCGCTTAACCCGTTCCCATGATGGCCGTTTCCCCGTTACAACCGTAAAACTTTGTACGACAACGGTGAAACCTTCGTCTCACGCGACGCTGGTGGTATTTTCGCATGACAAATGTCCTATGTAAACTTTACCACGGTAAACTCTACGCATGACCTAAGTCCTACTTCCGTCATACATATATTTTTGTGCGCGAATAGTGCCCAGTGCCAGTAAGCGAGCAAATTGAAATGGTTAAAAATGTACAATAGCAATATGCAAATTTTTGCAACATGAAATATTCTACGTAATACACTGTATCCGTGATAAAAATCTGCATATTGCCACCGTACCGCTTTAACCATTTCAATTTGCTCGCTCACTGGGCAACAGTCGCGCAAAAAAATATGTGTGACGGAAGCACGAAATAGTTCATACGAAGGTTTCACGGTTGTAACCGAGGAAAAGGCAATCACGGGAACGGGTTAAAACCTGAACGCAAGGCCAAACAATGGCATAACAATATCAATATGTCATCAGTATTTTCGTTTCTCCGCCGCGACTCGAGGTTCTGTCACTGCACCACAACTTCGAGAAGGCTAGTCCTATACTACCATCAATAAAACAACGGCACCACTGTTTGAATATACCATTTTTAATAAAGTTTCATCTTCCAGGAGGAATTTTCAGGGAAAAATGCGAGGATGTTTGTTGTTTTTTAAAACCCTCAATTTAACCAAAAAACTTATAATTTAATAACCTTAAATATTAACATAAAATTACCTAATTTTGCAAGTTGATTAAGTTTTAAAAGCCAAGCGCAAAGAACGCTAAATAAACAAGTACACTATTTGTAAAAATTCAAAATACCAACAGGATATTTTTTTGTTTGCCTGATAAATTGGTGTGATAATTTCCTGTGTTCTCCAAAAATATTGTTCAGAAAATCAGATCTATTAAAAGAAACAAACTATTTTATTATAAGTAATAAAATCCCCGCTGAACTTGACCAACAGTGCAAAGTTACAGAAACATGGCGACTTATTCTGTTACAGAAAACATGGCTCACATTATTGCAGAAACAACATGTGGCTATATAGCTTCAACAAAAAAAATTTTTTGTTCTGTCGTAACAACAACAAAACAAATTACTGTACCTGCTGAGTTTTATTCTATGTTAAAACGTTACCACAGTATGTTACTATGTTTTACTTGTATGTTACCTTGTTTCACATTTAGTAAAATTCTACAATCATACGTTTTAGTTAGGATCCAGGGTGACACATAACTTTAAAACACACAGTAATTTTTTTAAGTATTTTACTATCAGCAAACATATGTTCAATATAGTAAAATGGTAGAGTAGGACTAAGGATCGACCGGGGCAGGATTTTCGCTGATGCCGGGGCCGGGGTTAATTTTGGTCATTTTGTTCAAAAATTCTAATTTTTTAACTGTAAATTATTTGTTTTAGGTAGTTAATAGTTTCATTTTAGAATTTAAGCTTTTGTGAAGGTAGAAAAACTTATTTTTTAATGCACAAAGTTTTCTTTTAAAGAGAACAAAAAGTTTATTTCAATATTTCAATTCTTTTAAACCTTAAACTATTAATTTATTTACACAATATACAGTAATGTTGTAAAAAATAATAATTTTTGATTATTTTAATTTGAAATAATAGTAGTTTGAAAAGTTTTATTTTAAGTAAAGTAAGAGTAAAAGTAATTTGTGATATTTTAATTTAAGTAAAATAAAAGTAAAAGTAACGGTCAAAATTTTATTTAAGTAAAATAAGAATAAAAGTAAAACCCATTTTTTAAGTAAAAGGAAGAGTAAAAGTATATTAAAAGTAAATTTGCAACGGAGCAAAACACGTTTCAAAGTGTTTTGCTATTTTCATGCATAAATTTTCATTTTAATAAGTTTTTTGATGTTAGTTTGTTAAATGTGTTTAGCATTTTTGGTAAATGGTATTTAGCCTGTCAGCGGCTTGAAAAACTTTTTTCTGACCTTCATTTTACAGCAAGCCCATAGGTAATCTACTTGTTGAAATTACTTAAATTTTACTTAACCCGTTCCCGTGATTGCCTTTTGCTTGGCTACAACCGTGAAACCTTCGTACAACCTAGGTCGTACTTAGATCATACATAATTTTTGTGCGTAATTAGTTCCCAGTGAGCAAACAAATTAAAATAATTAAAGCTGTACGGTAGGAATATGCAGATTTTATTCACGGATACATTTTATAACCTAGGATATTTCATATTGCATAATATCTGCATATTGCTTTCGTACAGCTTTAACCATTTCAATTTGCTCTTTCACTGGGCACCAATCAGCACAAAAAATATGTATGACCTAAGTACGACCTAAGTATTACATAAAGTTTACCGTGGTAAAGTGTACATACGACATTGGTCATACTAAAATACCACTACCATGAGATGAAGGTTTTACGGTTGTAACGGGGGAAAAGGCCATCACGGAAACGGGTTAAAATAATTTAATTATTTGTTGAAAAAAAATCCAACTAAGAGTAAAAGTAATTGAAGTTTCAAAAATCGATTAAGAGCAAAAGTAAAAGTAAGTTAAATTTAAAAGTCGAGTAAAAGTAAAAGTAATCAAAAATCCGTTACTTTTATTAAAGGTAAACCCAACGTGGCTGCAACAGTTGTTTGTTAGATTGAAAAATGCCCCCCCCCATTAAATAACCACTCAAATCACGATAATCTGACGTCACTTCATTAAACAAATACTCCGTAGTAAATCAAATCTAATTAGTGGATAAAGTGACGTCAGCTTCTCGTGATTTGAATGGTTACTTAATGGGGGGATTTTTTTTAATCTAACGAACAACTGTTGCAACCACGTTGGGTTTACCTTTAGTTTAAGTAAAAGTAAAATTAACTTTTTACAACACTATAGTCCATACAAAAATAATGCGGACTGGCGACAAAACTCAAACTTTGAAATGTTATATATCCATATTTTAGAATATGTGTGCGAATATGTGCGGGACATATATGGGAGCATAGCTTAGACTCTTGGCTATCTTTTGAAAAGTTTAGAAAAAAATGTTTTTGATGACGTCATCACTACAGCCGATGCGGTTAAAAAACTTAGTCCAAAAAAAAAACTTTTTTATTAGTACGAGATAAGAAACGCCGCTTGGTATGCTGTCAAAATATACTTTTCTGAGTTGTTTCTGAAAGTTTGAGCGAAATCGGTTCGCTCAAATTTTTTTATAATGCGTTGAATGCGCGCGCTTTTCGCGATTTTTCGCGAATTTTTGTCACGCTAATACACTCTCCGAATTATTTATTTTGTTTTGCTTCCTGCTCGATGTGTGTACGATATTGATCATATTGTTATATAATAAATGTCCTCCAATTTTTATTCCTTACTTTTGACCTAAAAACTTTTTTGGGGGTTGACCCCCCGGGGGCTAGGGGGGCCAAACACGAATGCCGAAAATTTTTTCAAAATTTTTTTTTAAAACCATCAAAAATGTAAAATTTATCACATATAAAATTTTTTAGGTGAAATTTACA
Organism: Microlaimidae sp. YZB2_3; assembly: GCA_030248175.1. Classification (NCBI taxonomy): domain Eukaryota; kingdom Metazoa; phylum Nematoda; class Chromadorea; order Desmodorida; family Microlaimidae; species Microlaimidae sp. YZB2_3. Next base: position 18,464 of record JASAMX010022155.1, read on the forward strand.
TATACACGTACAGACTACACTACACGTACTCTTGTTTTAGCTTTACTAGAATATATATTGTATATACACAATAAAACCTATTATAGGGTATCTGACTTTTTTTCGGCCAGGCCTTAATTTCGGCCACCAATTTAGGGTGTTAGAAAATTGGCTTATTTTTAAAACACAAAAGAACTACCACAAAAGTAACTGGATGAATATTGAAAATAAAGTGTTTTTGCAAAAGTTTTTTATTTCAGTTATTCAGCATTATAAACATTTTCATACA
>JASAMX010022162.1:0-10877 GCA_030248175.1 Microlaimidae sp. YZB2_3
TAGTGATTTTTTTATTTCATATTGTAAGTGATTGTCATAACTGTGACTTGTGCGATAAAATCTTCTAATCTAACCTAATATAATCCAGGATCTAAAATTCTTGTATGTATTTTTTTGTTTTAGGTTTGGATAGAATTGAACAACTACAGAATCACGAAAATGAAGATATTTACAAATTGGCTTACGACATAATTGACACCTTTTTTTCTAACGAAGTAGGTTTATTTTTACAATAAACACGTATTGCCTTTTAAACAAGCGGTTATTACTATTGTGGACATAGGTACCCGGTGAAGGGGATCTAATCTAAGTAGAAGTCCCCTGCGCCTATAGGTAAGTATCCTCTCCGATCATCTGGGGGGGTAAACTTGAGTGACATACCATATTTGGTAATTTGTGGTATATTTAACAAACAAACAGACCCCTTAAATTTGGAAGGTATACCAAACAATTTTGGGATACGAATCTATCAAAAATACTGTATTATTAGCGTTTTAGTACGATAAATTTAGAGAGAATGTTTCCAGGCTACACACAAATTTTTGACGAAGGGTAAAGTGGTGTTCGACAGTCCTCTCACCTAAATCCAACGAAAGACTTAGATTTTCAAAAAAAAAATCCTTCCTTTACAGCATACATGGGCAAGTTGGTCCGGAGTGGGGGGGTTAAACCCCAAATTAGGGGGGGGGTTAAAATCCGAGAAACGCAAAATACCCATATCGTTTTTTTTGTGGAGTGCATTTTACCCATATCGTTTTTCGATTTTGAAGGAAAAATAGGTAAAAGACACCAATTTTAGGTCAAAAAGCCCTTTTTATTGCATTTTTGAACTTTTTATTGTTTAAAACATTCATCTTGACCTCAAAACTTAAGTTTGGAGGCAGTTAGAAATCATTTTAAAGACATTTTTCCTTCATTTTTCCAAAATTGGGGGTAAACCTTTTCTCCTCCCCCCCCACTTCTGAGTGGGGGGGGTTAAACCCCCCTTCTCGAGAATTTGGGGAGGGGTTAACCCCCGCCCCCCCTCCCCCCCCCACCCACACCCCCCCCCCCCCCGTGCCCATGTATGCTTTACAGACCACCCATCGTCGTTGTTACAGCAAAATGAGTCACAGTTGTTCGTATAAAATATGTGTATCTGTGACTCATTTTAAAGTTAAAACAGTACGGTACGCTATTACCTAGAGAATAAGTCACAGTCTCATGTATTTTATAATGACTGTGGCTCATTTTGCCGTACTAAAGACATATTAAATCCTGGGATACATCTCTGGCATAGATAGCTAACCTCCCGGATTTTGAGGTTTTATTTTCCACTCCCTCCCCCCACAATTTCAATGGGTACAAAAATTTATGGAAGCATATTCTCTAAAACGCCAGTTTTAACGTTTTTACTTCTGGTCTTTCCGAATTTTAGGTGGAAATAATAATAAAAATTAAGACGAGGGGGGTCAACAGTTGCGGAAATTTTTTGGAAGGGGTGTAAAAATGGTATAACTTTCCCCACCAAACCCTTCTTTCCTTCCTTTTTTATATTACTCATTATTTTATTAAGCATAGTCGGTTTTGAAATTTTAAAAAAACTTTTTTTCAAAATGTTTAATAATATTCTAGTATTTTTTAACTTTTAACCAAAATTAATCTGATAAAATAATAATAATATTGTTACAGACTGACGAGGAAGGCGGTCAATTGATGCCAGAAACCACCAATGACGAATTCGTATTCGACCCCACTCAGCAGAATGTGCCCTCGGAAGGATTTTCCTTTAAGTAAACAGTGTAAACTCCAAGTAAATAACTATTTTTTTCGATCCGGACCCGGCAACTTTCGCACAATTTTTGGTTTCGGCTGTCTGTCGTTCGGTGGGTCGGTGAAATTGGAGGCGATCGAACAGTCGAGCAAATGAATCGACGAAAAGAAAGCGTAAAGAAGTCGTCGTGTTTGTCAGTCTGTCTGTCGGTAAGTTTGGGCTCAGATGAGTCGTTGGAAGTCGTCAGATATATCCGTCTATGTGTCGGTTCGTCTGCGCAGTGTTTTAGCCCGCTTTTCAGCCGTACTTCGCAGTACAGTCGTTCCCCGCCGAGTGACCTACAAACACGCGGCTCTACCAGCTCGGTCTCGGAGATCGGTGACGTCAGTTAGCCAGTTAAAAAAATATTATGCCGTTATTGTCCGCAGAAGGTTAGGGTCGATTAAAAATCGAAGAACCAAACTAAAGTTAAGCTATTTTTTTGTCTTTTAAAGAGTGTTCCATTTTGTTTTGATTAAAACCTCAAAATATAATCTGCAAGTGTTTTTTTTTATATTTTCTAAGAATTCTTGAAAGATATTTTTTAACGGCAGGCTTTATAATTTCTTTGGTTTAATCGGCCACTATCGTTTATCATTAATATGATAATTTGGTTCTGTTGACTGATTGAAAAACTTAAATACCTACTACGATTAAAAAAAGCTACATTAAAATTAACTTAGGTCTCGTTTTTTGTTCGCACGGTTATTTTTAATTGTAAAAGCACTAATTTTTTAGGCCCATTTTTATTTTTTTTAAATCACCCAACTTTCTCGTTTATCAAACGCTACCGTTACTCGAGCAGTATAATTTTTGCTCAGATAATTTACTTAAATCCAGTAACTTAAACCTAGGACCTAGGAGTAAACCTAGGACCATAATTTTAATATGCCTGATAATTGTAAAACGGATTAGTACAAAAGAACTTTTTTAGAAAAGGATTTTAACGAGACTAAAACATTTTTTAGTCCCTAAGCCCCTAAGTGCGTCTGTAAGAGTACCGCCTTTTTTGTTCTTATTTCATAAATAAATTTAAGAGCTAAATCATAGATTATTTTTGTTCAAATTTTTTTACAACTATTTTTTCTTTCCAAAAATTATTAAAAACATAGCCCAAAAAGCAAATAGAGTATAACTTAAAATATATTTTAAGCTTAAATAATCGCAATCGCTAAATTTGTTTGTGTATTATACTCGGGAAGGAGGACTGTCGTAAACAAAAGCATTGTCAGCACCACCCCCATCGATCCCCATGCACAAAATTAAATTGTAGGCCAGAAACATTTTTTTTAATAATTTTGAGTAGATTATAAAATAATTTTTATATTAATTATAAATATAATATTCAGCATTTTTTTATTATTTTTATTTCACTTTCAACTCTTTTAAAACTTTCTAGACTCCCATTATTTTTTTGCGTTTTTTTTATAATTTTGCAGTAATTTATACGGTATTATTTAGTAATCCCAAATTTATAATAATCTACCTTTGTTAGGTTAAACATAAGTATAAATTAAAGTCGATTTGGAATCTTATATTTTAGACGTTAATTTTGCATTGTATTTTTAATCCAAAATGGTTTTTTATACCGCCGAAAATGTGTAAACAAAAATTGACTATAACCATATGAGTTGTTTTTAGGATTTTCGTAGTACTAACTTTTTCAATCAGTTGAATAATATTACTTTAAATATCATTATTATGATTATAATACTTCTTAACTTGTAAATTTCCTGACATCTTGCTCGTACTAAATTCGATTTGCAAATTTGCGACACAGCAAAATTACGGTACATTATAGCCTCGTTTTTTTATTTGACAAAATGAGTCAAAATCACGTACGATTTACATACTCGTCCCAAAATTCGATTTGACGGATCCTAAACTAAAATACACTTATAAACCATCTTTGTACACTAAATGGGACAGATGCAGATGCAGAACAAATGCAGACTTCGTTTTTGTGCTTGTTTTTGAGATTTGAACTTATCGAAAAGGGTTACGAACCAATTTATACCCAAAAAACGACCTTTTTTGGTTTTTGCAATTTATGATGTTAATAATAAAAATATTTTTAACAAACAAATTAAATTAAAAACTATGTTTTGACAATGGTAGAAGTCTTTAGAAAAAACTAAAAATTTAAAAGTGACATGGGCCACCAAAAACATGGACAACAAAATTTGTTTAGCTTTAAACGCAGATTTAAACTCAGTTTTTTTACCGATTTATTATTCCTAAGCCTAAACAAAACCTAAAAAACAAAAAAAAGAAATATAATTGATGTTTAGTAAAATAAGTTGTTTTTCAAGAATGCGAATTTTTTCAGAACTAAACTTTGGTGGGTATTTAAGCTGTTATTATAAAAAATTGGTAGTTACCATGAAAAAAATAAAAGTATATTTATAACTGCCAGACACTTGGTAATACAAAAAAATAATATTATTTGATTAAAGGCTTAATAAAAAAATTTCCTTAATAACATAAATTATACATTGCAAAAAAGGTCATTTTTTGGGTATAAATCGGCTCATAACTCTTAATGAAAAGCTCAAATCTCAAAAATAACCAGAAAAATCAAGTCTACGGGTCTGATTTAGGGTATAAAGATGTTTTATAAGTGTATTTTCCTTTAGGGTCGGTCAAATCGAATTTTGGGACGCGTATGGGAATCATAGCCACAAAAAAACCAAAAACCCCCCCTTTTAAGCTTAAAGATTTTAATAAAAAGACAGCGGGATGTTTTGAAGTTAACATCGTAATTAAAAATGGTTTATTTTAATTTTGCAACCCCAACATGGAATCAATTTAATGTGATGAAACTTGGTGAAAGCAAACTGATTGCAAACAGTTATATGTAAATGTTAAATTTCTAATGGCGAATTTTTTAACAACTATACAAAAAATTATGCCGGGAGGAACAGAATCGGCAGATGTCCACTAAGTTTATCATTCTATTTCTAAATACTCGCGAAATGTAAAAAAAAAAAGCGTAATTAAAAATGGTTTATTTTAATTTTGCAATCCCAACATGGAATCAATTTGAAATGAGGAGAAATGGTGAGAAAAAAAAGATAGCACAAAGATATATATGAAAATGAAAATTCTAAAAACGGTTATTTTAACAACAATAAAACAAAAAAGTAGGACGTTGGAGGGAGGAACAGAATGCTGCAGAGAAATAGCACCTACTAATATCTTACTATTTTAATAAATTTAACTCACCACGCTAAAGTTTAGTTAAAATAAAACAAATCGGAATCTAATACAAGTTAGCAATTTACCAAGTTTGGTACAATAATTCTTGTTGGTTTGATTAAATGTGGTTAAAGTTTATTTTCGGAAGTTTTACAGGAAAATATGAAAATCAAAAAATTGATTTTTAAAGGTTTTGTTTATTTTTTTAAAAGATTTCAAAATAAATTTAGTGTTTTGTTTAAAAAATAATAATTCAAAGTTATTAGCTTAATTTTCCAAAATAATTCCTGTGATTCCTAAACTATGATATTTTTTTAGTTTTAAAATGTATATTAAAAAGTGATATTTTTATAAAAACAAAGTTTTTAATTCGCAAAAAACTTTTTTTTAAAATACCGAAAATAAAACAAATAGCCTTATCAATCTGCTTTTTGTAGATTTTACAGTTCTTTAGTTAGGGTAAGTAATTAAAAGTCGGTCAGACTTTAATTTCGGCTACCGGTTGTTATTTTTGCCATGCCTAAAATTGTAAAATGAACCGCGTATAGCTGGATAGATCGCCATGTCGTCTATCTAGCCACTGTCGTCTATCTAGCCATATATGCATTTCATTTCATGGTCGAAATTAAGGCTGGCCGATTTTTAATCAATTAACCTATTGCTTTTTTTGTGTTGGGTCTGTTTTTTGCTACTAGCTCAACAGGCGGTAGTAGCTTTTTAAAAAAAGTATATTTTAGTTTTTTTTTTAATTTTAAAATAACTTAATATCAAAATTTTGAATTTTAATGAAGTAAACGAGTTTTGGTGATATTTAAACTGACAAAATACCGCCGCCTTGTGTGCTAATTTAATGAGACTAGTAGATTTGTGTGTGTGTTAAACCGACAAAATGTATCTAAGTTAAAAATTTAAGATCGAGTTTTAAATTTAACTCATATTTTTGAATAAATATGTTTAAATATTTTTTGATAAACACTTTTATTAATTTTTGGTTAGTTTATCTAATCAGCAACCACACCCGTCAAAAATACAATTTTTAACCTTTCTTGGTAAAAATTCGATTTTTATTTTTACAGGTTTTCACGTTTTCTCAATAATAAATGTTTCGATATTATTAAATTATTTATATTTAGGTAGTTTTTCAATTTAATTAATGTTCAATTCGTAAAGCATTTCTTATTGAGAACTCGCAATATTTTTTTGTGTTTTAATTTTAGACCCTTGGTTCATTTGGTTTCCAAGTGAAAGTGTATTTAAACACAAGTTTATCATACTTTATGCTAATAAATGATAATTATCCAATCAATCAAAATGATGTATGCTAAACATTTTTGTGATAAATTTTAGAATTAACGAATGATAATTCACTTAAAATTAACTTAAGAATAATCTGGGAATAAAAATGATGAACCAAGAAAAAAAAAGACTGACAATTAAAAAAATGACTGTTCTAATTACTGCCTATAATAATCGAAGGATTGTTTGAAATGTGATATGTTTTTTTTTCTGTGTACGGTTGTTGAATTTTATTGTTACTCTAAGTGTGTCCGTTGCTGTTTTATATTTCTATAAATAGTATAAATTAATTTTAGGGTAACTGACTTAAATTCGGCCAGCCTTAATTTCGGCCACGGGCTGTTATCTTTGCCATGCGCAAAATTATGAAATGAACTGCGTGTGGCTAGAAATATCATCATGTCATCTATTTAACCATATGTAGTTCATTTCACAACTTTGCGCATGGCAAATAAGAGCCAGTGGCCGAAATTAAGGCTGGCCGAATTTAAGTCAGTTACCCTATCACCGCTGTGACGCTACGGTGACACAAGACTGTCATGTTTCTGTACGTAGCTAATTAGGACAGTCATTCGAGCGTTGAAGTAACTTTTCACGGTAAGCTAAAGCTTGCTTTGATTTAGCGTAGAAATTCAAAGCGTAAATAAAAATAAATATAAACGTCTGTATTGAAAGCAACATGTTTATTTAAACAACACATTCATGTCTAAGTGATGTCTCTAGAGCACCTCCTTGGGTTTCGCAGCTTTTCTTATTTTGTACTAATTTCATAAGTAATTAAAAAAAAATTAATTTTGTCAAAAAGGTTTTGTAAACTATTTTTTAAACCTTATTAAAAATCTTAAAATTCGTTCTAAGAATGCAGATACAACAATATAAATAGTTTTTAAGTTTAAATTACTATTAGTGATGTTCCTACTCTCTAAATATCATGCTCCGGCAATTTAAAGCGAACAAAGCTCCGGAGCTCCACCCCTTGAAGGAGCGATTTAAAGTTTATTAAAGTACGAAATATATTTTATTATTAATATATTATTATTAGTCTTTCTATCCGCATTTTGAAATCTATTTTAATTGTTTTTCATAAGTTTTGAAAACAAATAGTTTCAAAATTGTTTTGAAAAAATTATTTATGGATCTTCTCTTTAATTATTCATGAAATTAATCATACATGGGCAAGTTGGTCCGGAGTGGGGGGGTTAAACCCCAAATTATGGGGGGGGTTAAAATCCGAGAAACGCAAAATACCCATATCGTTTTTTTTTCTGGAGTGCATTTTACCCATATCGTTTTTCGATTTTGAAGGAAAAATAGGTAAAAAACGCTAATTTTAGGTCAAAAAGCCCTTTTTATTTTTTGTACTTTTTACTGCTTAAAACATTCATTTTGACCTCAAAACTTAAGTTTGGAGGCAGTTAGAAGTCATTTTAAAGACATTTTTTTCTTCATTTTTCCAAAATTGGGGGGGTTAACTTTTTCTCCCCCCCCCCACTTCTGAGTGGGAGGGGGGGTTAAACCCCCCTTCTCAGAATTTGGGGGGTTAACCCCCCGTGCCCATGTATGAAATTAATACAAAAATAAGGCAGAGCTCCGACAAGCAGAACCCCAGGGCCGGGGAACATCACTAGTTAAAAAGCTAACTAGCTAGTTAGTTAACTAGCTTGAAATGACTTATTTAAAGTGCGAAGCTTCGGAGCTCTCCACGCTTTAAATTGCCTGAGATTTACAGTACAGTAAAATAGTCTGATAGAATGTCATGTTTCTGCACTAAAGACGAATTCTATCAGGGTGAAAATTGCGTGGTGATTAAGTAAACACTCGTTTTTGTAGAAAATATCACGTGGAGAAAAACACCTGACTCGACGTAATAATAATAATTGGTTACATTCATTCCTGACAACTTTTTGTATTATTTTTATTTTCGCGCGTTCATTCTTTATTTCATTCTAACGGCGAGCGGTTACGTCCTTAGTTTCAGCCTGAAAGATGTCCTGAAAGATCCTCAAATGTCTTGCTTCGGAGCTCCAACTATTTAAGGTAGAACTTCACAGTTTTGACCACTTGGACTAAAAGTCGCATATCATTATAAATATTAATTTTTGGCCCATAAAAGTGGGGTGCTATAAAAAGTTAAGAATCTGTGCTATCCAGTGATTATATAAACATCACCGAAAAGTTTGTCCAGTTCGCAACAGATGTCCATGGATTCTACCTCTGAAAACCACAATAAGGCCTTTTAAAAAAAATTGATTGCTGATTTTTAGGCGAAATTTTATACTAAATTAGGGTAATGTAGGGGGCAACTTTCAAAGGTGGTTTGGTTCAAAATGATCTCAGGATTTTTTTTAAATTGCAAAAAAGACTTTTTTTACAAAAATATATAGTAAAAAAAATCCTGAAGTGCTTTTTTTATTCGTTTATAATAAAAAAAATGGTAAAAGCCTATATCTAACTATTTCCAAACTTTCGTTTAAAAATAACCTATCAATTTTTTTTATTTTCGTTTAATTTTCTCTTAATTGACGCCGAGAAACTACCTTTTTAACCATTTCTTTAAAAGCTCCTTTTAATTGAAAATACCAGTGGACACAGTAGCGCAGTGGTTGTACGTCGCGCTGGGAACGTCGGATTCATGGGTTCGAGTAGTCGCTCGACCATATTTTTAACGCCGAAAAAAATTTTTTTTTTATTTTTTAGCTTTTTAATTTAAAAAAATGTTTTATTATTTAAGATACGCTAAATAGAAAATGGAAAAATAGAATATTTTTGGTAATAAACTTTATTAATGTTTTGTATTTTTGACATGTATTTTATTGATGTTATTTGATGATTGTGGACGATAACATTTTTTTACAGAAAAATGAATGTCAAAAATTGAATCAGCAGGTCCAACTACGTATAGTAAGATGTAATTCAAAAAGATCTGTCGTCAAAAAAAACTGTGAAGTTCTACCTTAAAGCGAAAGGAGCTCGGAATCTCCACCCCCTAAATTAACGAATTTAAGGTTGAAATATAATTTAAGTTACTTTATCTGTTTTTTTAGGACTATATTTTTATTGTTTTTTTTTCAGTTGTGAAAAAAAAATTTTAAATCTTTGGCATCAATTTTCAATTATTTATAAAATTAGTGCAAGAATAGAGCGGAGCTCAGAGCTCCTGAAAACATACTATTCTGTACGGAGCTAATTAGTAGTGATGGGCGGAACTTCGGAACCCCCGGAACACCGGAACCGGAATTGAGATTCTCCAAAAAATCCGGAACCGGAATTCTAAATTTTGCCCTGAACATCCGGACCGGAACTGCCCATCACTACTAATTAGGACAGTCATTCGACCGTTCAAGTAATTTTTCACAGTAAACAAAGGGTTGTTTTGATTCAGCTTAAAAATTAGGAACTAGTGCAGTGTCGGCCGAAAGTAGCCTAGGATCATAGATGAACAAGGGTGGGAGGGGGTGGGGTCCACCCCCCCCTTAGCCTCGAAATTTTGGGGGGCCCCTAGAAAAAATCCAGGGGGCTCCCCTCCTCCCCCAAATTTTCGAATTTTTTACCCCTGACTTCGCTCTAGGTTTTGAAATTTGATCCCCCTGCCCTTAAGAAAACTTTTAGTACTTTTTTATACTAAATTTTCTTCCAAAAACGTGAATTTTTAACACAAATTCATGTTTTTACACCCTTTTTATACCTAAATATCGCTTTTTATTCAATAAAATGTAGTATTATCTTATAAAAAAACTATTATTAGACATTTAATGGTTTAAAAGTATTTTGTTTTGGAAATTGGACAATGTTGAGAATCAGGTGGAGACCTGATCCCCCCCTAGGTTTCAAAATCTTCCACCCGGCTGGGTCGACCCCCCTAGAAAGCTAAGGGGGTTCGATCCCCCCCCCCCTAGGACCCCCTAGATTTTGAAATGTCATTTGCCCGGGGTAAACAGCCCTCTTAGCATTTTGATCGTGTTCATCTATGCCTAGGATTAGAACGCGTTCCGTGATCTGGGAACGCTTTCGAGAACGCGTGTTCTGGAAACGCGTTTCCAAGGATTTTTGACATCCTGGAACGCGTTCTGGCTTTCTCTCAGATCCCTGGAACGCACCCAGAACGCGTTCTCGGAACGATGCAGGTGGGCGATAGTTTGAATATCAAAGCTGGGAATCGATGTCATAGCCAATCACAGGCTGAGATTTACACCCTTCCCAGGCGCGTTTCTGAAACGCGTTCCAGGAACAATGCAGTTGTTTAATAGAATGGTAATTAAATTATGAAAAGATGCCAAAACATTATGTTTTCTTAGGATCATAAAAACCAGTCCAGATTTAGACTGCAATATAATTATTTTGAGCTGATCAGCAACATGTCATCACAATGCATTTAATTGTTAGTTTAAGAATGATTTCGTACAATAAATAAATTACAGAAATATCAATAATATAAAGATAAAAACTGTTTACCGCATTTAAACATAATTACATAGGGTAGTGCATTTAATTTCGGCACTTTTTCGTTTTTCCAATGTAACTTTTCACTGTATAACCCGATTTTCATGTTTGATAGCTCATTTTAAAGCTTTTAAGATACTGCATTGCGTCA
>JASAMX010022164.1:0-24475 GCA_030248175.1 Microlaimidae sp. YZB2_3
TCTAGTAAACCATAATTCTGTCTTTCACATTTGCGGCCACAATCGGCTCGCATCTTAAAATCTGATTGTATCGTGTTGTATTGTATGTAAACGTTTTGATTAAAATGATAATATTGATTTAACATTGTTCATTACATTTACTAGAATAAACATTTGAATTAATTAAATTTGAATTAACAAAATACAAAAGCCGGACCGTATCCCTACCATACAATGAATGGGCTCTGCCTTTTGACTCCGCTGGTTGGCGGGCCTCTTGGGCACATTCTTGCTCCCACTAAATTCAAATTCTGGCTGCTGATATTTGCTGATGGGGTAGATTGACAGATTATTTTCCCTTTGTGTTACTGCAGAGATATTAGACTAATAAAATGAATCAAATTTCTAATTAAATGACAGTTATACTATACCTGCTTCTACCGCACATGTCCACATAGATTTTTCAACAGGAACGGTTATTTTCTTTCCAGAATCCACTTCCAAACTCTATAAAATTTAAGCATTTTATAGTGTTTAAGAAATCTCACACAAGAAATTTAAAAAACAAACGAAAACGACAATTATAAAGTCAAACACACAAGAAAAAAGCTCAAAATATGTTAAAATAAATTTTAAATGAAAATTTTATAAGCATGAGTCAAAATCATATAATTTTTAAGAAAGACGCCAAAACTGTAAAAATTTAGCAAAAATAAATCAAAAGGTCAAAAAGTATTGTTTTTTTCAAGAAGGGGGACACCGAAATAGAGAAGGACGGACACGAGACTAAGAGAGGGACATCGCTAGACCGCGCTTGCGTCTGTGCAAAAGTATCATTAAATGATAATAACAACAATTTTAATTACATATTGTTCTGATAAACCGTTAAACAATTAAAAAAACTAACTTCTCCACAAGGAACCGCAAAAAAAGGTCCATGGTCCAAAACAAATATAGTCTTGTGTGTCAATTCAAGTTCTCCCATTTAGGACTTTGTATTTAGAGTAACCGTATAAAACTGAAATTAACAAGCAAAGTAAATGTGTAAGACTATTAATTATTTGTGATGAAATTCAAAAATAATTTTAAAAAAATGCGACAAATTACATTATGTGACACGTTCACGTACCCACACTAATATTTTTGCGCTGTCTCTGTTCGGTAATTCTGGAATGAAGATATTATAGACAAGAGCGTATCCACGATATGGTTATAGAGGTGGCAATGCATCCAGCCTCATTTGGACCAGAAGAGATAAATTTAAGTGTTCTTATAAAATTTAGATTTTGTCATTTTCAAATCGAATTCTACACAACACGCGATTGTTCGTTCATCATCATACATGGGCACAGGGGGTTGAGGGAGAGGGTTCGGTTAACCCCTCCCCCAAATTTTAAGATGAGGTGTTTAACACTTTAACCTCCCCCCACTCAGAAGTGAGGGGGGGGGAGAGAGAGAAAAGGTTAATTCCATACATGGGCACGGGAGGGGGGGGTTGGGGGGTTAACTCCACCCCATCCAAATTCTGAGAAGGGGGTTGAACCCGCCCCCCCCCCCATTTAGAAGTGGGGGGGGAGAAAAGGTTAACCCTCCAATTTTAGTAAAATGGCTTTAAAATGACTTCTAACTGCCTCCAAACTTTAGTTTTGAGGTAAAAATAAATGTTTTAAACAAGAAAAAGCTCAAAAATGCAATAAAAATGGCTTTTGAGCTAAAATTAGCGTTTTTCACCTATTTTTTCTTTAAAATCGAAAAACGATATGGATAAAAATGCACTCCAGAAAAAAACTATACGAGTATTTTGCGACTCTCGAATTTTAAACTCCCCCCCCCAATTTTGGGCTTAACTCCCCTCCCCCCACTCCAGATCAACTTGCTATGTATGGTTAATTCCCCCCAAGTTTAAAAAAAATTCTGTAAAATGACTTCTATCTGCCTCCACATTTAGGTTTTGAGGTCAAAATGAATGTTTTAAGCAATAAAAACCTTAAAAATGCAATAAAGAGGGTTTTTTAACCTAAAATTAGCGGTTTTTATTTTTTTTGTTTAAAATCGAAAAACAATATGGGTAAAATGCCCTCCAGAAAAAAACGATATGGGTAAAATGCGTTTCTCGGATTTTAATCCCCCCTTAAATTCCGGGTTTAACCCCCCACTCCGGACCAACTTGCCCATGTATGTTCATCATCCATCGATCATATTATGTAACTTACTAACTAAACCCATAAAAGAAGGTTTTTTTCGTCAGAAAGTATGGGTTTTCGATTTGGCAAGAAATTTTGGCTCCAGCCTTAACCTAACCGTGGTCTTGTCTAGGATAAAATTATGCCAAAATTTAGGATCATGCGGTTTTGTATAACCATACCGTAAGCCCTTTTTTAGCTGTTTTCCAAATATTTTATGCTTTACCCACGACAACAAAATTTAAGTTAACTTACAGTAAAATTATTGCTATCTCAATTCTCAAATTAAATTTCTAGTACCTACCCACTATTTAGTACTAATATACAAACTTCACTACTCGATTTAGGTACCTACTCACTTTTCAAAAATCCTTTTAATTAATATGAATACAAAACTTTACTCCTAAAGGTTACTGTTGTTTGTAGTTGTTTTTAAAAAATTTGGACAAAAAGTCATTTAAAAGGTGCCAAAACAATTCTACACCGCTTTTTAAAGTGTATAAACAAAAAATGCCGTATGTAGTACAATGTAAAGGTTATGTATAATTTTAAACAGTTAATGCGAATTTCAAACACAAAAATGCTATAAAGAAGCGTTCCCCTCGACAATCTGCAATAGGGATTACGCACCTTTGAAGGTCGTGGTTGATTTGGTCAGACCTGTGCACGGTCTGGAAATGCCCTCCCCCGTTTTATTGGAGGATTTTCCCCCCACCGCCAAAAAATGAAAAAGTACCCTAAAATTATGACGCCATTTTTGACCTATGATGAAGCCATCATCGTGAATTTTTTTGCAATTTTTAGCCTATTTCAATGTATTTTAATCTATTTTAGACCTATTTTTACCTTATTTTCACTTTTTTGTCCCTTTTTCCTCCATATAGGTTTCAAAATTTTCCACCCCGGGTCTACCCCCCTAGAAAGATAGGGGGGTTCGAGCCCCCTAGGACCCCCAACCCTAGATTTTTAAATATCATTTACCCGGGGTAAACACCCCCATAGCTTCGGTGACCACCGTGTTTATCTATGGGTGGGGTAGGCTTTCACCCGATGGCCATTGCGGCTTAGCCCACAACGGAGGCCAAAGCTTATTTTTTAAAATTTTTTACACCAAATAAACTTCTTTCATAATTTAAAATATAATATAACTCAACTAAATTTACCACAATAAAGTTTAGCTAAAACTAAAAGATGAGCCCTCCCACGGTAAGGTAAATTTCCACAAAACTCCTTAAATTTAACCCCCCAGTCAAATTTGCCTCATGGAGGTGGAGTTAAATTTGACCTCCCAGAGCTTAAATAACTTTTTCTCTTACCACTGGGCTATTGCAACTCGTGTCATATAAAAAAACACTACAAACTGCGCTTTCTTTTGTAATTATAATTTCGTCATAGACGTTAGTTGTGTGTAAGCAATATTTCTATTTTTGTTACGTGTTTTGTGTAATTCCGGCGGCCGTGGGCCGCCGGATATTATTTTCGGATGAGTAAGTAAGTGAGTAAGTATGTAAGTAAGTGAGTGAGTAACTTTAAGTAATTTTATGCAAAAAATTTGTTTTGAAGCCTTTTTTGAACCAGATATTTTTCAAGTTGCTGTAATTTTGTAAAAAGTTTTAATGGGTCTCAAGTACCTAACAATTAATTTATGACTGTTAAAAAAATAAAATAACAAAAATACCACAAATCCGATAAAAAAGCGGCTATTGAGCAAAATATGAAAGTTATCGTGACAACATTATAATACATTTTATTTTTCGAGTATAACTATAAAAACCCAAACATAAACATAAACCAGAGAACAAAACGTTTTAACAATAAATAAAAAGTATGACAATACTATGATTATACAAGTAGAATACTGTTTCTTCTTTTTATTCCACGACAGTCAAATACTCGCACGTGGCAGTGACCATATTTTACATTTTTTTCATATTTTATTCTTGACGCAAACTGATGTTCTAAGTTTGTGCTTGATCCGAAAACGTTAAAAATCGATAAAATTAGGGTTTTTGAAAGAGTATGCACAATAAATATTTGCACAGTTAAAATTTATTTTATTAAGTTTCTTGAACAATGATTGATATTTTTTTAACTTTTGAAATTTCAGTAGACAATAAATTCTGGCAAAATACTTTTTATATTGTTTTTAGAACTAGTAAAAAGTTCAGGTCCTCAGGGTTCTGTTTTGGGTCCATTTCTTTTTCTTATTTAATTAATGATATTGTTGATTGTGTTAAGTACTCACAAATTAGACTCTTTGCAGATGATATAAAGTTGTTTGAAAAATCTTTATCTAAAGATTACCACATTCAAACCTTAAGACTTAAAAAAGATTTAATAGAATATACAGCTGGTCACAAGACTGGCAATTGCATTTATCAGATCATAAATAATTGCATTTATCAGATCATAAATGTGAAGTTTTTCATATTCGAAATCATAGCAAAGAGTTAATTTGTAAATATAAGTTTGGTAATAATGCACTTGCAACTACAAAATTGGTGGGTGACCAGGGGCGTAGCCAGGATTTCGGAAAGGGGGGGGGGTTGTACTCCATACAAATTTTTCGAAAGGGGGGGGGGGTTGTAGGGGGTTGTACTCCAAATTTTTAAAATACCGCAAAAAAGACATTAAAAAAGGGTAAAATTTTTTGCGCTTCGCGCTAGGTGATTCTTTTTGTTGTTATTAGCATTGTTTTTTAAGTTAAACTTGAAAAATTTCCGGTTTAAAAAGGTATAACAATAAAAATCGTGCGACAGCACGAAAAAATTTTCTAAAATTGTCTTTGAAATTCATTAAAAATATCACTTAAATGTTGTAAAAAGGTATATAAATGTCGAGCGCTGAGCGGAGCGAAGCGCGAGGAAATTTTTTAAAATTGTTCTCTTCGGACCCCCAAATTTTTACCTCCGCCAACCCAAAAGGGGGGGTTGCCACCCCTACAACCCCCCCCCTGGCTACGCCCTTGTGGGTGACCTACGTGTTTATATATCTTATGATATGAAATTCTCTAAACACTGTGAAATCACAGCAAAAAAAGCAATGAGAGTGACATTACTAATTTTTAGAACATTCAATTCAAACTCTAGAAATAATCTTCTCAGAGCATATAAGTCCTATGTTAGACCAATTCTGGAGTACGCTAGTGCAGTTTGGATTAGAACCCTTATTTACAAAAAGATGAAACATTTTGGAAAAAGTGCAACAAAGCTTCACTGGGAGGTTGTTTTATAAATGGAAGTTGTTACCTGTTGGTTATGAACAGACTGGATTACCTATGTTTAGTTGGAAAGATTAAAGGACCGAAGAGAAAAAGTGATTTCTGAGTGCTTTAAAATTATACATAGCTTTAAGTTTAATCTGCAGCCCACCTTTGGTCATTCCTTTAAATTGTCAGTTGAAGATAGCCGAATTAATGCAAGGAAATTTTCTTTTGCATATAGGGTGGTTATACCTTGGAACAATCTACTCCCATCTCAAGTAATTGTCGATTCTTTGGATGCCTTCAGGAAAAGTTTTAAAACTGACTTAAATAAGCGCTCTTTTTGAGCCTTTAAAGTCATTTCAGATAGCTATGTTCATTGATATTTTGTTAGAATTGTATGTAGTTATGTTGGCGGCAATTAAGTTGCAGATTTGATGTTGTTGATGAAAAAAAGAAAAGGAAAAAAAGAAAAAAACAAGAATAATGAAATGATGAAACAGTAGAATTAAACTATGCATAGACTAAGCTTAGTAAAATATATTAATTCTGTTATCTGATCATTAAAAAAAGAAAAGAATCGATACGGCGTTTGGTATATATCCGGAATATTACACTGCTGAAACGATTTCTTAACCTCAATGCGAGATTTTCTGAAGTGCTTAAACCAAGACCATCGTTACAAACAATTCGGTTTTTATTCTGCGCAGTCCAGTCTACGCCTTACTCCATCTGCTATTCTTAATGCGGCCTATTCATTAAATTGAATATTTAAGTCCAACTCTTGCAAATTGTCCCTTTATTTTGTTCTGAGTGGGATAGTGATCAAATTGCTGGGTCGATTGTTGGGTCCTGGGTCGTCCGGGTGGGGCTGAACCGGCTGGGCCACTCTAGCCGGTACGCGCACCATTTGAGCTGATGGGTTCATGTTTTGAGTGGTCTTGTGCCGATGATTTACGTGGGCTTCCAAATCCCGTTCCGACAAATACGTTCTTCCTAAATGTTATTATTTTGTTAGACCAAAAGCATGTTTGTCATTGTCACTTAACAACTTTCCTAAATATAGTATTTCCAAAATTACTCAAATCAATACCTTTACTAAAATCAAAAGGTGCTTTGAATTTCGAAGTTGCAACGCCAGTTTTGAAACAATCCCAATGCATCTTCCTGATTTTTATAGATACTTATAATAACTACTTTTTTTAAATTTTTTTTTGCTATTTAAAATTCCTTTAATTTGGGAGGAATATGTCCTGTAAATGAAAATTGAAAAGTTTTAGTAGTTTTACAGGTTGTATTATTAATTGGGGTATGCCTCAAGTACTCCATTTTTGGCGTTTTTAGTACTAGGATGGGACCCCCAAATTTTAGGGGGGGAGGCGTGTCGGTTATAATCGGGATTTTTTTTGGGTGTAACCCCCCCGCCCACCTATGCTTGGTTGGGCATACTATCAAAAAATATATATACTACACTACTACACAGTCTACCTATGAATGAGTTTAAATAGAAAAAGGGAATTTAAAGGATTACGCCACAGTCATACATTACACAACTAAGTCATTGATAAATTATGGTTTCTACTTTCTAGCCATAGGGGTGGGCAGGCAGGGTTGGCGGGGGGTTATACATAGATGAACAAGGGGGGGTAGGGTGGGGTCCACCTCCCCCCCGAGCCTCGAAATTTTGGAGGCCCCCCTAGAAAAGGCCCCCCCTCCCCCCAAATTTTCGAATTTTTCACCCCTGACCTCCCTTTAGATTTTGAAATCTGACCCCACCCCTCTCCCCTCTCGAGAAAATTTTAAGTACTTTTTTTATATTAAAGTTTCTTGCAAAAACGTCAATTTTTAACACAAATTCATATTTTTACACCCTTTTTATACCTAAATATAGCTTTTTATTCAATAAATTGTAGTATTATCCTATAAAAAGAACTATTATTAAAGTAATTATGGTTTAAAACTGTTTTGCTTTGGACTCCGGACCCCACCTGACCCCCCTCTAGATTTCAAAATTTCGCACCCCGGGTCGACTCCCCCTAAAAAGCTAGGGGGGGGGGGTTCGACCCCCTCCCCTAGGACCCCCCTCCTAGATTTTGAAAAGTCATTTACCCGGGGTAAACACCCCCCCTCCTCTGGCTTTTTGACCGTGTTCATCCATGGGGTTATACCATACCCTCCAAAAAAATTTCTGAATACAGCCGACACCCCCGCCCCCTAAAATTCGGAGGAACCCCGGACACCCCTCTAAAATTTGAGGGTCCCATTACTAAAAATGGGGTATTTGCGGTATACCCCAAAAAATTTTTGGGGTTACCCCCCCTCCCAAATTTCGAGAGTCAGGTACAGCCCCCAAAATCCGGGAGGCTGCCCGCCTTTGTTTGTAGCTAAATTATTTTTTTATTATTAAGGCAATCCTCGATAAATAGCGAAATTTGATCTTTAACAGATATCGTGTGTTTTTTTTTGAATTTCTGTTGCAAACTTAACTTTTTTACCATAATCGAAAAGGCGTTAATTTTCAGATAATTTATAAAAATTTTGTCAATCTTTTCGATAACAAAATTAATTTTTGTTTGCAAAATAAACAAAAAAACTACTACTTCTACATTATTGTGTTTTGATTGTTTTTGTTCTTCAACTATAATTTACTAACTAAATCCCAGTCTAATAATAGAAGTGTTTTGGAATGGGTCGTTTAAATTGTGGTTTAAATTCGGCAAAAAATTATGGCTAGTGCAGCGTCCAGCTCTATATTTCATATTGGCAAAGTACTTTGTGTGATCATACTGTTAAAAAATGCATTCCAACAAAATGTACTTTATATAGATCAATTCTAAGTTTTTTTTAAATTTTCTGCAGTTAGAAGACATCAAGGGACACACAGAAACAAGTGAACACTGAATTGTATTTATATGTACCTAAAACGCAAAACTAAAGTGTCATTTATAAACTAAAATGAAACCGTGAGAATCAACCAGACCAAGAACCCCTGAGACAAATTAATTACAACTATCACATTAACAAACAAACATTAATAATTCAAACCAACAAACTAAAAACTATAAAGCTAAACAACTTACGACAAGCATTATAATTGTGGTTCGGAGCTCCATTTTTACAAAAAAAGACTTGACCTAATTCATTTCTTTCTACCCTTTGGACAGCATCTCTACATCTACAAAGAAAACCAGAGCATAAATAGGAAAATTACTAACCAGGAATCCACACTACAGTAATACCCCTTAATAATAATAAAAAACTTTGCAAGTAATAACAGCAGTGCGAGCCAGGATTTTATGTGGGCGTCATCTCGGATTTTTTTTGGGGGCTATACCCGACCCCCATAATTTGGTGGGAGGGAGGAGTCCCAAAAATTTTTTGGGGTATACCTCAAATGTCCCGTTTTTAGTAATCGGACCCCCCCCCCCAATTTTAGGGGGGTGGCGAGTATCTTCAAAGTTTAGAGACGGGGGTGTCGGTTATAATCGGGATTTTTGGATAATTTAACCCCACCCAAACCCTCCTGGTTAGGAAGGCATTCTGGCGGAAGTAAGAGGCCCTTGTCTTTAAAGTTTGGAAGGAATGCCTTCGGGTAACACATAGATGAACAAAGGGGGGGTAGGGTGGGGTCCACACCCCCCTAGTCTCGAAATTTTGCCCTCCCCCCTAGAAAAAAATCCAGGCCACCCCTCCCCCCAAATTTTCGAATTTTTTACCCCTAATCCCCCTCTAGATTTTGAAATCTAATCCCCCCCTCTCCCCTCTCGAAAAAATTTTAAGTACTTTTTTAATACTAAATTTTCTTCCAAAAACGTGAATTTTTAGCACAAATTTATCTTTTTACAGCCTTTTTATACCTAAATATCGCTTTTTATTCAATAAAATGTAGTATTATCTTATAAAAAAACTATTATTAAACATTTAATGGTTTAAAAGTATTTTGTTTCGGAAATTCTACCCCACCTGACCCCCTCTAGGTATGAAAATCTTCCACCCCGGGTAGACCCTCCCTAGAAAGCTAGGAGGGGTTCGACCCCCCTAGATTTTGAAATGTCATTTACCCGGGGTACAGTGGCGTGCCCAGGGGGGGGCGGGGAAGCGGCGGCCCCCCCCCCCCCCCGAAATCCGGCGAAGCCGGATTTTTTCGTAAGGGGGGACCCTTACGTTTTTTGAATTTCGGGAAAGAAAATTTTTTTTTTTAAATATTAATACAGAAACTTTCCTGATGCCTTCCAAAAGCATATTAATAGTCAAAAAACCAAATTTTCCCCGCTTCGCGGGTAGTTTAAATTGACAGTTTATCTCAGTTTTTCCATTTCAATCGATTTTGCCGCTCAATAGTTAAGGCATACATGTTAAATAAAACTACTATAAACACTATTAACCTTTTATTAACGTTTTAAACACATGTTTTAAATGGATAGGAATAAAAAAAACTTAAACTTTGCTTTAATTATCATCTGGAATTAAAATTTCTAGTGTATTTTAGCGCCTTAAATTAAAAATTTTCTCCCCCGGGGGGCATTCTGCCCTCCGGACCCCCCTGACAAGGGGCTCTGCTCCTTGACCCCGCTGGGGGGGTCTCGCCCCCCAGACCCCCCATTTCTGGGGGGCTGCCGCCCCCCCAGACCCCCCTCAAGGTTAGTATGTACCCCCCAGACCGCCCCCCCCCCGAAATCACATCCTGGGCACGCCCCTGCCGGGGTAAACACCCCCCCTGGTTTTTTGACCGTGTTCATCTATGGAACAAAATCGAGTAAAAAAATTGATTTCAGATGAAGTTATGCTATTATTACGAAAACGTAAAGTTTGTTTTGAAAAAAATAATTTATAATATTATATCGGCTTCGGCTGTATCAAGAGGAATATTAATGTAGGATAAAAGCAATTAATTAGGTATGAATTTTAATGTATATACTTTAAGATACCAGAAATATGCAATCTTTTTGGCACAAACAGTTTGCACACTATTTTTACCAAGACAACTAAATTTTGAAATTAAATTAAATAGTTTTTATGTAAAATAATAAACATTTAAACTTTAAGTTAACTCTGGTTTGTTTGTTTTTGGGGGGGGGAGCAGCCACCTAAAATATTTTTATCTTGACCCTTTCTAAGTCTTTTTTAATTTAGTTTAAAAGTTCTTTTTAGTTCTTTAGTTCTTTAAGTTTAAGTTTAATTTTGTTTTTTTGGAAGCAGCCACTTTGAAATGTTTTTATTTTGATGCTTTCTAAGTCTTTTTTTAATTTGATTTATAGTGCATATTTCAGAAGTTTTAAAACTGTCACTTTTAATTATAATTTTACGACTTTTTATTTTCATAATATAATCATTTAATCCTTATAACTAAATGTATTAAAAAATGTAATACCTACTTATTAAATTATTTAATACTTTAATTCATTTTAGATAAGAATTACCTGGGACACGCTTTGCTTTCTTTAAAAGCCTTGTCAGCACAATCGTAGCAGAAAGCATGCTTGCATGGTAACTAAATAAATCAAATTAAAATTATACTATTAAACAAAATTTTAATTACAAACCAGGTTTATAATTTTATATAACATTTTATGGAAAAATAACAAGGTTTCCATTAAACCAGCACTACTAAGCGAAGTAAAATGAGACAAATTTTTGAAAAAATTCCAAAGAAATTCCGCTTAACGCAGCCAGAGAAAAAACTTAAAAGTGATTCAACACAATATCAAATGTACTACATAAGAGAGTTAGCAATACGTAACTGAACGAAGTACACGACAAAAAAAAAAAAGGTTCAAAATGATCTCAGGATTTTTTTTAAATTGCAAAACAGAATTTTTTTACAAAAATATATAGTAAAAAAATCCTGAAGTCCTTTTTTAATCGTTTAGAAGAAAAAAAATAGTAAAAGCCTATATCTAACTATTTCCAAGCACTTTCGTTTTAAAAAATAACGAATCAATTTTTTTTAATTTTCGTTTAATTTTCTCTAAATTGACGGCTAGAAACTACATTTCGAAGCATACCTTTAAAAGCTCCTTTTAATTGAAAATCCCAGAGGAACACCGTAGCGCAGTGGTTAGTACGTCGCGCTCGGATCGTCGGATCCATGGATTTGAGTAGCGGACCATATTTTTAACGCCGAAAAAAATTTTTTTTTTATTTTTTAGCTTTTTAATTTAAAAAAATGTTTTATTATTTAAGATACGCTAAATAGAAAATGGAAAATAATATAATATTTTTGGTAATAAACTTTATTAATGTTTTGTATTTTTGACATGTATTTTATTGATGTTATTTGATGATTGTGGACGATAACATTTTTTTACAGAAAAATGAATGTCAAAAAATTGAATCAGCAGGTCAAACTACGTATAGTAAGATGTAATTTAAAAAGATCTGTCGTCAAAAAAAACTGTGAAGTTCTACCTTAAAAGAAACATAAGGGAATATTTTGAACAATAATGCTAATTAAAGCGATTAAAACGAATTTTGGTTGCAAGGTGCTATAAATATGGGGTTTTATTTTTTGTGTTTCTTATTTTTGTTTAAGCATTAGAAAATATTGATTTTTTGCTGTTTTGAAGTATTTTTCGAGTTTCTAAGTCCATAATTTTAAAATAATTATATTTTAATTTTAATTACCCTAGAGCATGCTATTTAAGAGTATTATTAGGTAACTAACAGTAAGAGCAAACTAGTTCATAAATAGTACTATTTTAACAATTCCACGTAGAGAATGCCCGCGGAATAAAAACTCACAAGCATGGAGTTCGAACCAACTGCCATCGGTTTTGTTCGGAGGTGAGGCTGGTCTCGCATTTCCACTGCCGCGTAGTAGGCGTCCATGTCGACGTGAATAATGGATGATCCCAAGTCCCGCCGAGATTCCAACCCAGCGACAAGGTCGTCCATCTAAATAACCAGTGTTGTAACTTAAAACTATAAAAGCTAATATTTAAAATAAAGATAACATGGCAGTAGCCTTAAAGCTTGACGGTGACGGGCTGTAAAATGCAATGAATTTTTAACAAATACACCACATCTGGACATTTTATTTTGTAAAAATCTTGGATATGCTTATAGACATAGGTCGGCATGGACGAGGGGGGGGGGGTTGGGTAGGATTATACCCTCCAAAAAAAATCTTGAAATTGTCAACACCCCCCTAAAATTTGGGGGTCCCCGCACACCCCCCCCCCTTAAAATTTGGGGGACCCAGTTCTAAAAACACTAAAAAAGGGTATATGGCGTATACCTCAAAAAAAATTTTTGGGACCCCCCCTAATTTGGGAGATCAGGCAGTGGCGTAGCCAGGGGGGCGGCGGCCCCCCCCAGAAACCCCAGAAAATTTTTCCTAAGGAAACCCTTACGTTTTTTGAATTTTGGGAGAAATTTTTTTTTCTTTTTATATAAATTCAGAAATATTTCTGATGCGTTCCAAAGACATAAAAATACCCAAAAAGCTGAAATTTTTCCCGCTTTGCGGGAAGTATACATAGCTAAGGCATGTGGTAATACTATATCAGACGTGTGCACGGTCTGGAAATTCCCCCTGTTTTATGGGAGGATTTGCCTCCCCCCGTTTTATTGCCCCCCCCCCCGCCAAAAAATGAAAAAGTACCCTAAAATTATGACGCCATTTTTGACCTATGAGGACAAAAACCCGTGCCCCCCCACCGTTTTGAAATTGCCCCCCCCGTTTAAACCCCGGGGGGGAGTGACAGGTTGCTATATAGATATAAAACTCATATAAGATATGTAGTTTTGAGATGGCTGTTTTTCTAAAACCCTTAATAAAGGTTTTTACACTTGTGGGGTTGTCCGCCTTTCCACCTCCCTCAATGTGGTTAAGCGTATAGTTGTAAAAAGATTTTTTTTTACTTTTAAAATATTGAGTTATAAAAAATTTAATACAAATCTTAGTGCATTCTAAAATCAGAAATTAATCACTATAAAAAATTTTCCCGCTACGCGGAAAGGCCAGATTTAAATATATACAGTAATATTTTTTTGTTATTATAACTTACACCATACTCATTCGCAAAATTTAAAAACATCAGAAAATAGATATTTGTGTTGTATACAATTTCATCGCCGATAATTATGAAGATCAGACATGGTCAGACAGGAGCGGCTTCCACTAGCGACACTGCCCAGATCCAGCAATGGAAATGGTCACCAGTTCTACCTCTTTTCCAGTCAACTCGGACGATTTCCGCCACTGCTGACTGCCGATGCGATATTTCACTTTCTTTTTATAAATTGCTAAATGGCTGCCGAAAAATCTGATGACTCTGTCTGGAGACATTCATCCAAACCCTGTAGTTAGGAGCAATACGCGACGAACGAAGGCCTTACAAACAACATAACACTTAAAGTCACGCTCCTTCTTATGCCAATCAGAAAATTGAATGGGTCAACTCCTAGCGGTCAAAACCCTATACACCCCGAAAATCCAATCCGAACGTCGTATACAACCCACAAGACAGTGCAAAACACAATCCAAACAGATAGCGTTCTGTGATCTCTCACGCGTAGTTGCTAACACTCATTTTGAACCCAAACTCGTTAGAAGCAGTCATCCTCTCCTTAATTGTAACGTACTATCTCCTTGTCCAAAAGACGATGATAGCGACGATGACTGGAAGCCAGAAAGACATGTCATACGTCCATATTCTACCGATTTCGAGGCTGATTGGGACGGAAATCCAGACAAACCCGACCACTTAAAACAGCCAAAACCAAAAGGAATGTCAAACAAAGAATGGCGTAACCGTTGCCGTCGTGCATTCTTTGCAAAACGCCGTAGAGCTTGGTACGAGCAAAGGAAAGAAAAAGCTCGCAGGAACCTAGAACTTCAATCTCCTAGCCCTAGAGCTAAACCTCAGCAGCCCACCATCATGGATGAAGTGATGGCTGAAATGGATGAGACAGTGTAGGTTCTCTCATGTTGCCATACGTATACCTGTCCTAAGCATATAAATAGCACTTATATCACATGCATACATACAGAACATACAGACAAAACATATAAACATATCAAAAAAACACAGAAATGGATGGTTCGTAACAGTCCTATCAACCGAAGTTACTACGTGAACACCCGGAGATGTTTACGCGAAAATGAGGTAATATTTATTGAGTGAGGATATTCCGGGGTCTGATCAACCCATTTCATGGAATACAGCTCAATGGGCCCTAAGAAAAATATTTTTTTGCGCATAAATAAATAAAAAATAATAAAAACGGTAAAACTAGCGCGTATTGTGTAAAATATAAAATTTGTTATAAAATATGGTTCAAAGATACCATAGTATTTTTTAATAAAAATATGATCCAGTGAATCATATTAAAACGCGCACTGTAGAATGGTTTGGCCAACCACATGAAAATGCGATATAAATGGCATAAATTGCGTGTACATATTGTTTATGAAAAATAAATACGTTACGAATCGAAATTAAAACACACGGATCTATAAGTTGATAGGTTGTATTGTAATTTTTATTTAATTCTGTTGTTTTTTTACAGTGCTACACTACACGACAGCGTAACGTATTCGCACAATAAAATAAAACCTTTACACTACTTGCCGTACCAATAACGTTCGAAAAACTTTAAAATAAACGGTTATTGCAAAATTTTTGCAACGTCATACAGGTTAAAAGCCATTTCTTATAAATCTATTGGCTTACAATACTACCATATTGTCATCAGTATATAATTGTTGTAAATACTGTATTCGTTACAATGTGTATTCAGTGTATTTTCCTTACTTTTTAAAATCTTTCATTTCCTACCTTTATAATTGTTTAGTATTTTCCTTCTATTTTACTTAATACTTCCGTATTTTCTTTAGTCAGTTTCTTTTCCTTTATATTTATGTGTATTTGTACATACTCGTACCTAAAATTCCCTTGTTACAATGTGTTAATAACTTTTAAATGTGTTATTGGTACGGGTACAGTAGCGGAGGTTATCCTTGAATTTTTTATTTATTGTTCTTTAATTTAGCGAATCCTTTGTACCACATGGGTCAACTACCCGTGGGTCGTCACTGCGGACAACCCGAATGCACTCATCCGCATTGTCTTCCGTTACTACAAGAGGAAGAGAGGCAACGTCAGCTTCGCCTCCAGCATTTGCAAGAAACACGGGCAGGAGATCTCCCTCCACTTCGCCGGAACCTCGCGATGTTCGTCGATCGTTCAGGTCCCAAACCTCGGGTAGTGCTTCGCGATCCCGACGAGCAGCACCCGTTGCTGGTCCCGATCGAAGTACACAGGCCCCGACCCTCCAACGCCGCATCGGCGTCGGCCAATACCATGCCCAGTCTTGCAGCGTCTGCGGAAGAGTCCACCCAGGCGGAGGCCACGACCTCTCAGGTCTCTGCGAATACAGCGAGTTTTTCCCAGGACCCTCAACAGAGTCGCGTTCAGATGATACGCCAGATCGCGACTGATCCGGCAGAGGAAGAGATGGACGCTGGACCCTCCTACGATGCCGACGATGATGATAGCGAAGCAGGGTCCCCACAAAATATGGACGAACAGTAAATTAATTTCTCTTCCCTCTGTCGTCACAAACACTAGTCTTCCGCTATACTCGCTTATTCACCAACACTAGTCTATATTCGCTACTTGTCAATTTACAAACATTTTTAAGAAGAACAATATTTTTCAAGTGATACAGACATTTATTTTTTGCTCAAGCTAACCGCCACCGCTACCTCTGATAAATACCGATGATTCCGATTACTGATTACGTGTATTTTTTTCTTTCTTTTTGTCATATGTGTATTTTTGTGCCTTTCTTACCGTATTGTGTTACCGTATATCGTATACTTCTACTAGTTTTGTGTTTTTGTAATTGCTACTCGTAATTTTTGCTCTTGTGTATGTGTGTTATTTTTTTGTGTGTATACTCAGTTTAGAGGCGAGAAGTTTACCCAAGGTGGTTAGCCGCTAACTGCTACCACCGTGTTATTATCAAAAAGGGTTTTCCTTTCATAGGTAAGGTGCTCCGCTAGAAACTGCACTTCTTGCCACAGTCGGTATGCGTCGCTTAGCTGGGGACAGCTACGGACTGGTGGGGGAGGTGTGGCGGATAGCGTTGAGCAGCGTAGGTCAACTAAACTCACAATATTAATTCATGCTTTAAGTAGCCACTACACCCGCGTTCAATCATAGTTCCATTTCAATTTAAAAACATTATTAAATTAATGTATGCGCTGTAATCAAATTACAGTAGCCCGCGCCTGTCGCCGCGCGTGTCAAAACAATCTCTTATAACAATTAACAGTGCGTGCGCTCCACGCGGTGCGTGGGCCCAATGGGTTTCGTAATTATTGTTTGGCGCTTACTTGTGAACTGTTGTTACCTTCTGACTTCGGAATCCCAATTGAGTGCCAACCGCTATAACCACTTAGGTAAGGAAAGTTCACAATATTAGTGTTTTCAACACACCTTGAGTTTTCAAAAAGTTCGTTAAGTTCTTGCACAAAGCTACCAACGTTTTAGTTTTAGGTTACATAAAACCTAATTCAGTGTCGTCAAACCACTATTTTTTTTTTTAATAATTATTTTTATAAATTTAAATTAAATTATTATAAAATAAATATTTTTATTAAAAAAATTTATTTTAATTAATTATTTTTTTATTGTATTAATTTTTTTTCTTTTTAATTATTAATTAAATTTAGGGAAGTTTTTTAATTATTTTTATATTTTTTTCATATTTTTTGTAATTATTTACATTAAAATTATTAGTGTAATTTTAGTGTTTGTTAGGGAAGGAGAGGGTTTGGCCAGTGGTTTGGGTCCGTGATTTATATGTTGTGGGACTATACTGTATGAATTTGAGAATTTATTAATTGTGAAGACGAAATATGTGCCGTGTTTACGTACTTTTGTGAATAGATTACTGCGTTGGCAGATTAAATTACTTATAAAGATAAATAGGTTAAATAAAGATTACACAAACGTTTATTTTTATGAGCGTTTATACAAGTGTAACAAACCGCGTTGCGGCGAACAAAGACATATTAATTATATTAGAGCAATTTAACAAAAAAGAAAGACTTTTTAAAAGCGTTGAGAACGCCAAGGCTATAGCTTTTTAGCCCGTTTAAAAACCCGTTTTAGAACAAAAACACAATTTTACTTAAAGAAAAATTAAATAAATTTATAAGTTTTTAGAACTTAAAAATTAAGTAACTTTTTTTATTGTTTGATTAATTATTTATTCAGTTAGAGGCTTAGATTTTGAATTAGTAAATATTATTTTTAAAGAAAATACAAAACAAACGATATTTTTACGAAGTCAGTGGGTGCCCTTGACGACACGCCACTGAGGGTTTTATGTAACCTAATTAAGCTTAATTAAAACGGTGTACGTAATATTGTGCAGACTTTGTGCAAAATTCTTTGTTAAAAATACCTTTTTACCCACGATCGTAACCACTCACCAAATCACGTCATCCGAATTTGCGCCCTAATCTTAATAGAAGAATTCACAGACAGCCTCTGTGAATCCTTCACTCAACACACAGTGCCTACCTAAGTTGGTTAAAACCAACTATAAATGTTGGCATCTCAATTGGGGGAAATTCAACGAATAAAAATAAGGGTAGGAGAGTAAAAATACCTAATCTGGGTCTGCCAACTTGGGTTCCCGAAGTCAGGAGAAGCAACCTGTATCCAGTTAGTAAGCGCCAAACAATAATTGCGGAACCCATTGGGCCCACGCGTTGCGTGGAGCACACGTACTGTTAACTGCTATAGGCAACTGTTTTGACACGCGCGGCGACAGGCGCGGGCTACTGTAATTTGATTACAGCGCATACATTATTATAATTTAATAATGTTTTTAAATTGAAAAATGGAACTTATGATTGAACGCGGGTGTAGTGGCTACTTAAAGCATGAATTAATATTGTGAGTTTAATTGACCTACGCTGCTCAACGCTATCCGCCACACCTCCCCCACCAGTCCGTAGCTGTCCCCAGCTAAGCGACGCATACCGACTGTGGCAAGAAGTGCAGTTTCTAGCGGAGCACCTTACCTATGAAAGGAAAACCCTTTTTGATAATAACACGGTGGTAGCAGTTAGCGGCTAACCACTTTGGTAAACTTCTCGCCTCTTACTGAGTATACACACAAAAAAATAATACACATACACAAAAATTACGAGTAGCAATTACAAAAAACACAAGACTAGTAAAAATATACGATATACGGTAACACTATACGGTAAGAAAGACACAAAAATACACATATTACAAAAAGAAAGACAAAAAAATACACGTAATCAATAATCGGAATCATCGGTATTTATCAGAGGTAGCGGTGGCGGTTAGCTTGAGCAAAAAATAAATGTCTGTATCACTTGAAAAATATTGTTCTTCTTAAAAATGTTTGTAAATTGACAAGTAGCGAATATAGACTAGTGTTGGTGAATAAGCGAGTATAGCGGAAGACTAGTGTTTGTGACGACAGAGGGAAGAGAAATTAATTTACTGTTCGTCCATATTTTGTGGGGACCCTGCTTCGCTATCATCATCGTCGGCATCGTAGGAGGGTCCAGCGTCCATCTCTTCCTCTGCCGGATCAGTCGCGATCTGGCGTATCATCTGAACGCGACTCTGTTGAGGGTCCTGGGAAAAACTCGCTGTATTCGCAGAGACCTGAGAGGTCGTGGCCTCCGCCTGGGTGGACTCTTCCGCAGACGCTGCAAGACTGGGCATGGTATTGGCCGACGCCGATGCGGCGTTGGAGGGTCGGGGCCTGTGTGCTTCGATCGGGACCAGCAACGGGTGCTGCTCGTCGGGATCGCGAAGCACTACCCGAGGTTTGGGACCTGAACGATCGACGAACATCGCGAGGTTCCGGCGAAGTGGAGGGAGATCTCCTGCCCGTGTTTCTTGCAAATGCTGGAGGCGAAGCTGACGCTGCCTCTCTTCCTCTTGTAGTAACGGAAGACAATGCGGATGAGTGCATTCGGGTTGTCCGCAATGACGACCCACGGGGAGTTGACCCATGTGGTACAAAGGATTCGCTAAATTAAAGAACAATAAGTAAAAAATTCAAGGATAACCTCCGCTACTGTACCCGTACCAATAACACATTTAAAAGTTATTAACACATTGTAACAAAGGAATTTAAGGTACGAGTATGTACAAATGCACATGAATAGAAATGGAAAAGAAACTGATTAAAGACAATACGGAAATATTAAGTAAGTAAAAGGAAAATACTAAACAATTATAAAGGTAGGAAATGAAAGATTTTAAAAAGTAAGGAAAATACACTGAATACACATTGTAACGAATACAGTATTTACAACAATTATATACTGATGACAATATGGTAGTATTGTAAGCCAATAGATTTATGAGAAATGGCTTTTAACCTGTATGACGTTGCAAAAATTTTGCAATAACCGTTTATTTTAAAGTTTTTCGAACGTTATTGGTACGGCAAGTAGTGTAAAGGTTTTATTTTATTGTGCGAATACGTTACGCTGTCGTGTAGTGTAGCACTGTGAAAAAACAACAGAATTAAATAAAAATTACTATACAACCTATCAACTTATAGATCCGTGTGTTTTAATTTCGATTCGTAACGTATTTATTTTTCATAAACAATATGTACACGCAATTTATGCCATTTATATCGCATTTTCATGTGGTTGGCCAAACCATTCTACAGTGCGCGTTTTAATATGATTCACTGGATCATATTTTTATTAAAAAATACTATGGTATCTTTGAACCATATTTTATAACAAATTTTATATTTTACACAATACGCGCTAGTTTTACCGTTTTTTATTTATGCGCAAAAAAATATTTTTCTTAGGGCCCATTGAGCTGTATTCCATGAAATGGGTTGATCAGACCCCGGAATATCCTCACTCAATAAATATTACCTCATTTTCGCGTAAACATCTCCGGGTGTTCACGTAGTAACTTCGGTTGATAGGACTGTTACGAATCATCCATTTCTGTGTTTTTTGATATATTTATATGCTTTGTCTGCATGTTCTGCATGTATGCATGTGACATAAGTGCTATTTATATGCTTAGGACAGGTATACGTATGGCAACATGAGAGAACCTACACTGTCTCATCCATTTCAGCCATCACTTCATCCATGATGGTGGGCTGCTGAGGTTTAGCTCTAGGGCTAGGAGATTGAAGTTCTAGGTTCCTGCGAGCTTTTTCTTTCCTTTGCTCGTACCAAGCTCTACGGCGTTTTGCAAAGAACGCGCGACGGCAACGGTTACGCCATTCTTTATTTGACATGCCTTTTGGCTTTGGCTGTTTTAAGTGTTCGGGTTTGTCTGGATTTCCATCCCAATCAGCCTCGAAATCGGTAGAATATGGACGTATGACATGTCTTTCTGGCTTCCAGTCATCGTCGCTATCATCGTCTTTTGGACAAGGAGATAGTACATTACAATTAAGGAGAGGATGACTGCTTCTAACGAGTTTGGGTTCAAAATGAGTGTTAGCAACTACGCGTGAGAGATCACAGAACGCTATCTGTTTGGATTGTGTTTTGCACTGTCTTGTGGGTTGTATACGACGTTCGGGAGTAGGATTGGATTTTCGGGGTGTATAGGGTTTTAACCGCTGCAAGTTAACCCATTCAACTTTCTGATTGGCGTCAGAAAGGAGCGTAACTTGAGCTATGCCCTTCGTTGAGTCAATTTTCAAGACCTTATAGGGTCCTGTCCATCGACTAACGAATTTGGCACATTCAGTAACTTTAATGGCTGGATTATGTTTAAGGACTAGACTACCAATTACGATGGGTTTAGAGTGGACTTTTTTATCGTAATTACGTTTTTGACGCTCTTGTGCTTTTGGTAATACTTGTTTTACAAGATCACGAGCTTGAGTCATAACAACACGAGCGTGGTCGAAATAATTATCCTCATAATCGACATAAGGAGAGCGAGACAATTCATACTTCGCATCAATGGGTACCCGCATGTCGCGTCCGAACATCAGATAAAAAGGACTTTCACCAATAGATTCTTGCGGTGACCGATTGTAAGCACTTGTCACAAAAGGTAACGCAAAGTCCCAGTCATCATGATGCTCGTTGACATAAGGGGTAAGCATTGCTGTGAGCGTACGATTGAAACGTTCCGTGAGGCCATTTGTTTGTGGGTGATATGCGGTTGTGAAGATTTTTTTGGTATCGGTAATGTCGCATAACTGTGCCAATATTTGGCTCTGGAAATTCGTACCTTGGTCAGTAAGAATCTCCAAAGGACAACCATGGACAGTTATGACCTTTTCTAATAGAACGCGTACAATTGTTTCGGCTTTTTGGTCAGGTAACGCAAAACACATAGCATATTAGTAAAAAACAAGAAATAAAACCAAACATTGAAAAATACCCGAAAAAATTTTACGAAAAACAATACGCCGCGTGGTGTGGTACACCATTCGAACGAATATATTTTTGCAGTTAATATTAAGATAGGAGGTAATTATAAAAATAAATGCCAATAAATTAGAGACGTTTCCACCTCCTATATCATATAAACTCATTATCATCATCCTACCTCCCGAGCTCCGGCCGTATAAAGCTAGCTACAGAGCTACGCCCCTAAAAGCTTATTTAAGCTTAAAATTTGTTTTATATGATTCTATCCACATTTTTTGGATATTCTTATTATTGTTTTGTTTTATAAGTTAAAAAAATAAGTGTCCAAAAATATTTGACTATAATCTGTTGTTGCATTGTTTTTTGATTATTTACAAAATTATGGTAAAAATAGTGCGAAACACCGCTCCAGACAACATCACTACAATATGCATGGGACACACTATTGAGAGTGTAAAACTGCTCGTGCATTTCAAGGTAGCAAAAATAGGCAGCAGAACTTTAACATACATTTAATTTAAATTCACATTATTATAATGTTTATAATTTTAAATCCAATAACTCCCCCTCCTTCGTTTCTTATTAGAATTTAAGTTATCGTCGTTATCTCCCTTATTTCAAATTTTGCGGTGAAAGCTTCGTGTTTGAAATGCATATGTTAAAATTAAATTTAACATACTTTGTGCTTTTCGACAAAATACAATCAAAATGATTTGTTTGGTTTTTCAAGTGCATCAATATTACACAAGTTGTGACTGTGTTTGCAAGCCAAAGATTAATTGCAAAGTGTTTTTGCAGCAGTCTTTTTTTTCGAAACATTTTTTATCGATTTTTAGGTCTGCGCCAAAAAACGCGTAGGTATTTAAAATTTTTTGCTGTTTTTTAAGCTTTTTTCCACACTCTACACAAATATAACATAGTAATTTATTGATTTTTATGGACACGCAGGTCCGTTAAGATAGTTTCTTCCGGTATAATATGTGTATGCATGGGCGTATACAGGTTTTGGAAAAGGGGGGGTCCAACCCTGAACAAAATTTCAGAAAGGGGGGGGGGGCTCGAAATCCTAAACGTTTTAAAAGGGCTGAAAAAAATTTTTGCGCTTCGCGCGGAGTGTTTATTGCCTCGTTTGTACCACATAGTTTATTACTTTCCTATTATTCAATAAAAAAAAGGCCATTAAACAAAGAAAAAAATTTTTTACAAACAATTTGATACCTTAAAATATTCGATTTCCAAAACATTAAAAACTAAAATGAGTACATAAAATTACAGCTGAGCAATGCAAAGTGTGAGAAAATGTTTGTTTTTAAAATTACTTCTTCTAACCTTCAAATTTTTAATAACAATCTAGAGATGGATCCAGCGTCGTCGTATCAAGATTGAAAAACAAAGTAGCACAAATTTGGAAGTGAAGACCAATTAATTGAGCGGAGGGAGGAAGCGGAGAGAAAATTAAAAGCCCCATAAAATTTGAGGGGTCCCACTACTAAAAATTCTAAAAATGGGGTATTTGAGGTATACCCCAAAAAAAATTTTTGGGAGACCGGACACCCCCCCCCCAAAAAAAAAATTTAAGAGGTTGGGTATACCCCCCCCCCTCCAAAAAAAGATTCGGGAGGCTGCCCACCTATGCCTGAAATCTTCCCTATGCAGATTATGCAAAGGGCAGGCGCTAAGACAAGCCAGGAGGGGCGAAAAAATTTCACCCCTATGGTTGAGACTCTTCGTCCAACATTAATTACAATATTGGCAGCCTTTACCGCTAGAGTGTTCACTGCATGCAGTGTTGACCCATTCCGAGGTCTTTATAATATAAGGAATTTTTTAAGTCGCCTGTTATTGATCTTACTATTTAACGTCGTATAAATATGAGTAGCATAGGTATTCCTGCAAGGTCAACGATACAAACACCACACAAAATAGAGTTGTATTATTGTCCATTGGTTTGCTAGATGGAAAACCGCCATGTGTTGCCGACGTACAACATTTTTCTAGCCATGCCAAGATGGACTCATTTCTATGAGAAAAAATATCCGGTGTTACCCGTAGGCCTGCTGGGTGCTGCCTAAAGGTTCGCACGTTCCTGGTGGCTCAATGGCACATGTAAGGCGTTGTCATTTGTCACTGTCTAGTTCATACCGAAGTGACAAGTGACATTTTAAAAAAATGAACCCAACCCCCAACCCCTGCCCACCTATGGTTCGCACCATACATGGGCACGGGGGGTTAACCCCCCCAAATTCTGAGAAGGGGGTTTAATTCCCCTCTCCACTCAGAAGTGGGGGGGGGAGAAAAGGTTAACCCCCCCGAAAAAATTGTGGAAAAATGAAAAAAAAATGTCTTTAAAATGCCTTCTAACTGCCTCCAAACTTAAGTTTTGAGGTCAAAATGAATGTTTTAAACAGTAAAAAGCTCAAAAATGCTAGCTATAAAAAGGGCTTTTTGACCTAAAATTAGCGTTTTTTACCTATTTTGCGTTTCTCGGATTTTAACTCCCCCCATGATTTGGGGTTTAACCCCCCCACTCCGGACCAACTTGCCCATGTATGGTTCGCACCGCAGCGAACTGTTTAAACGCGCGTTGTCACTTGCCACCGCGGTGTTAACCAGCTCTTAAGATTCGCTTTTGTTGCGCGGACTTATTCACTTCGGACGCTGATGTATTTTGCAACGGTAGTTGGAGGGCATATTTGATAAAACTCAATACCTAACATGTTAAATTTT
>JASAMX010022165.1:0-32500 GCA_030248175.1 Microlaimidae sp. YZB2_3
GTATTCATTCGTTCGTGTCATTGCTCGCTACGGTAAGAAAGTGATAGGGAGAATAATTAGAGCGCGTGGAAACGCCAAGTGGGCGCGTATATCATGTTCTAGACTTTTCTCTCATATAGAGCGAAACCGGTTACAGGCCCAGCGTGTATAGACAATCTATAGCCAGCACCGGCGGTTCCGGAAGGCCCCGGCAGCCCTGGTTGGAAATAACCCCTTTTCACCTGCATTCAGGCGGTAATAACAAGTAGCCGCCGGACTAATAAGGGTTCACATGCAGGTTTTTACCGCGAAATTTATAGAATTCGCAGCAGCGAAAGGCTATAACGGCGGCGGCATAAGGGAATAAACCCGCACAGCCTAGATTTTCAGTCTACCACACCGGGGCCTATTTAACGTTAGCTTTTCGTGCTTTAGCCGGGACCGACTACTTCGTCGTTACTACGGCAAAATGAGTCAGAATTTGCATAAAATATAAGCGACTATGACTCAGTTTCAGATTTTAAAAAGCTTCCTTTTATTTTGAGAATAAGTTAGAATTACGTTATTTATAATCGAATGTAGCTCATTATGCCATAGTAGAAGGCTAAATTTTTCCGCCGAAACATCAGGCAGTAATAAGTCACATACCATTAAAAATTACACTTTACCAAGATTGGTTTTACAAATCTAAATTGAGCTTATACGGAATAAAATTCGTTACTCTGACAAAATAGTCGCAATTAATTTTAGATTGACATGTGGACTGACTCATAATGTACAAAGCATTTTGTATTAAAAAAATGAAAAAAAGTCGCAGTTACGAGTATTTTCATGACGCTTTCGACTTATTGTGTTGTAATATGGGTAATAAACTCGACGAGTGGAAACAAACAGCCCTATGACTAATTTCGCCCAATCATATCCCGAAGGGACTAATTTAATTAAAAAACGAGTCGTAAGAACGCGGATATGGCCTGGATTTGGACTTATTTTGCCGTATGGAGCCTCCGGAAGGGGGTTTTCGCGCCAATCGGGACTCTCAAAGGCCCGCGCTGGCTAGTAAAATTTTTTCCAGAGGAAGTCGGAACGCCGCGATTTCTAATATTCGCGGTTTTTCGCTTAAATTGGCCGGCCCGGTTTCTCGCGAAATTGCCGGAATTTTTTCCAACATAAAAAAAATAGTGAGGCACTCTCGTTATAAAAAAGCACGCGCCACTGAGACTCGTTCCGTCCCCGTTTTCACTGAAAATCGCCGGAATCTCTAGTCACTGCGGGAAAATAAGCCGCAGTCGTTATAAAATACGCGCGATTGTGACTCATTCCGTAGTTAATAGGGTCCTGTTTTTAATTTAAAATCAGTCACAGTCGCGTGTATTTTATAGGAATCGCGGCTTATTCTACAGTTAATAGGGTCCTATTTTAAATTTAAAATCAGTCACAGTCGCGTGTATTTTATAGGAATTGCGGCTCATTCTAAAGTTAATAGGGTCCTGTTTTAAATTTAAAATTAGTCACATTCGAGTGTATTTTATAGGAATTGCGGCTCATTCTATAGTTAATAAGCTCCTGTTTTACATTTAAAATCAGTCTCAGTCGCGTGTATTTTATAGGAATCGCGGCTCATTCTACAGTTACTAAGGTCCTGTTTTAAATTTAAAATCAGTCACAGTCGCGTGTATTTTATAGGAATCGCGGCTCATTCTACAGTTAATAGCGTGCCGTTTTAAATTTAAAATATGTCACATTCGCGTGTATTTCATAGGAGTTGCGGCTCATTCTACAGTTAATAAGCTCCTATTTTACATTAAAAATCAGTCTCAGTCGCGTGTATTCTATAGGAATCGCGGCTCATTCTACAGTTAATAGGGTCCTGTTTTAAATTCAAAATCAGTCACAGTCGCGTGTATTTTATAGGAATCGCGGCTCATTCTACAGTTAATAGGGTGCCGTTTTAAATTTAAAATCAGTCACATTCGCGTGTATTTCATAGGAGTTGCGGCTCATTCTACACTTAATAGGGTCCTGTTTTAAATTTAAAATCAGTCACAGTCGCGTGTATTTTATAGGAATTGCGGCTCATTCTACAGTTAATAGGGTGCCGTTTTAAATTTAAAATCAGTCGCGTTCGCGTGTATTTCATAGGAGTTGCGGCTCATTATACGCCGTCGTATTGCCGCGGAAACGATGAAAGTCCGGTCTCGAAGTTTGAGAGCAAAAAATTAGCCAAACCAAAATTAAGCTGGGGCCTATTTCATAAAGACGTTTGTAAATTTTCATTTTACAAAACTCCGCCTATTTTTTGTAAATTACATGATAGAGGATATACCACACCGCAAATATTGATCGGTCAGCGGAGATGAAATGACGTGGTTGCGACCAATCAGCGCGGAGCAGTGCGCGAAGATGCTCCCCCTGGATTACAAGTCGAAAAACCTTTATCGTGTATTTTACAAAAAATAGGCGGAGAATTGTAAAATAAGAATTTACATAAGTCTTTTACAAAACAGGCCCCTGGTCGACACTCGAACAGATCGTCGGTCGAAGACGTCGAATAATGGTGTTATATTGTCGGTACTACGGTAAAATGAGCCACAGTCATTATAAAATACACGTTACTGCGAATAATTCTGAAGTTAATCTAAAACTTGAAATCTAAAACGAGTCACAGTCGCATAAATTTTTATACGAATTGTGGCTCATTTTGCCGTAGTGACCAGGAAAAAATACCGTATGTATATCTTAAAAAATATATGAATGTTTTGAACTTACTTTTGACAAAATAAACAAGGGTTTTTTTATGCTGTTTTGTCTTAAAATTGTAGAAATAAAGGATTCTTTCAGTTCAATAAAAAACATTAAAAAAAATCGTTAAAAACAGAAATTTTAATAATCAATTTGAGCAATTGCCTTTAATCTGACTTTCAGATAAGGACATATCGTAGTTACTACGGCAAAATAAGCCACAGTTCGTATAAAATATGTGTGCCAGTAACTCATTTTAAATTTAAAACAGGACCTTATTAACTACAGAATGATTCACAGGCACGTGTATTTTATAATAACAGTGGCTCATTTTGCCGTATTAACGACGATATGAGCCCAACCAAACATTAGCAAACAGAGTTGTTAACGTTTCAGCTGGTGGGGGCCTTAGAAAACTACGGCTCCAACAGATGGTTTACTAAGTTTTTATATAATCAAAATTTATTCTTAATCAATTCAAGTTTGTTTTAGAGCTGAACCAATGGTTAAAAAAATTAGTTAGTTTAAAATTCAAATTAAAAACCGAAGTATAAAATATAAAGTATTCTTCTAAAGTAAAAAACAAGAGATAACTATACATTTGAAGCAAATTAAACCTGACTGACAACAACGAATTGTAAAATTTAACAGAATATAATTTTAACAATATAAAAAAATTTGAGGAACATAAAAAAACTGTACAATTTATTGCCTATTCATCCATATTTTTGCAAAATAATTCGGACGTTTTTTTAAATATTTTAATCTAAACATCTAGAAAAAACTGTCCCAAGAATAAAATTTTTTGTTTTATTTAAAATATCAGTTATATATTTTGTTTTTAAAAATTCTACATTTTATCATGCCACGATAATAGAAAAATAGAAAACAACTTATAATTGCGTGTTTTTTTAAGGATTTAATAGACTATTTCGACATAAGGCGTTTTACACAGTAAAATTCCAGTACACTTTAAGCCGAAAGTTGACATTAAAATAATATTTAAATGAAAACTTCTATTAATTTTGCAGTGTAAAATTATGTGTAAAACTTAAATTCAATATATAAATCTGATTGGATTTGAAATAATGTAGTTATTAATGTTTATTTTGTAAAAATACGAACATAAAAAATAAAACTACGATCATAATGTAGCATTGCCTATTTAAGTAGGATTTTAAACAAGATTCAGCAGATCATTTGTGGTCTAGTGGTTAAGGCGGACGGCCTTAAGGCTGGTTTATACTTATCACAAAACTTCGTTTGGACAAAGTCCAAAGGACAATTTTAGAAAAGCCAAAACGTCCTTTGAACAAGCCAAAACGTCCTATGGACTTTTTCTTTTGGACGAAGTATGAATGCTACTTAGAATTTGTCCTTTGGACAAAGTTCAAAGGGAAAAGTCCAAAAGACAAAAAGTATGAACACGTTGTCCTTTGGATTTTGTCCTTTGAACTTTGTCCTTTGGACAAAATCCAAAAAACGTTTTTACGCTGTATTTGTCCAAAAGACGTTTTGTCATAAGTATGAACCAGCCTTTAGACTGCGAGGCAGGGAGTTCGAACCTCAATAAAATCTTTTTTTTATACTTTTTTAACCGCGACGTATAAATTATAATTAGTTTTTTTCTTTTTGTGGTAGATATAAAATAGCTGCACGATACTTACGTGGTGTTTTTTTTTTTTGAAAAAAATATTTTTTGGAAGATTTTTTACGTAAAAAATTCGGAACAAATGCAAAACAATATTTTCTTAAAGGGTCGTAATTGTATTTATGTTCGAATTTTTAAGAAATTAAACATTAATAACTACATTATTACAAATTTAATCAGATTTATATTTTGCATTTTTAGTTTTTACACACAATTTTACACTGCAAAATCAATGGAAGTTTTCATTTGAATATTATTTTAATTTCAACTTTCGGCTTAAAGTGTATTGGAATTTCACTGTGTAAAATGCCTTATGTCAAAATAGTCTATTGAAATGAAAATATTTTAGTTTCGTCAAGAATACTTAAAATTTAATTGATTAAATTAAATTTTAAATTTTTGTTTGTCAAAAAAATAAAATAATAAAATAAATTTAAAAAGTTAGACAGATACATAACAAAAATACAGCCCAGGTACTGTAAAGGCTGGTTCATACTTATGTAAAAACGTTTTTTGGACAAAGTCCAAAGGACGTTTTTACATACGTTTGTACGATGTGATTGTCCTTTGGACTTTGTCAAAAGGATGTTTTTACATAAGTATAAACCAGCCTTAAGAGTAATACGCCTAAATATTGCCCTAATTAAAACAAAAGACATATTACAAATGTATTTTTTTACAAATTATAGTAAAAAAACATTTAAAACGAACTAAATTAAGTTAAAAAATGAAAAAAAGTTTTATTCATTTTATAATCATTTCTTTAGGTATGCTGTTTTGACCCTACTTATGTCGAGTAAAAATTAAATTGCAAAAAAAGTTAAGTTATATGCCAATTTTTTTAACTGCGAAATGTTTAGAAAAATTATATTGACGCCATTTTTTAATTTTAAATTACGCATTTTCACTAATTTTAAACATTTCATTTAAATAATTTGTATATTACGAAGTTGTTTTTAAGATTTCGTCGTTACTCTGACACAAAGAGTCACAATGACTATAAAATACACGTGACTCTGACTCATTTTGTTTGTATTAGTTGGGTTTTAAGATATAAAAAGAGTCACAGTTACGAGTATTTTACGACGCATCTGGCTCATTGTGTCAGAGTAACGACGATTTACTGTATTTTAATGTTTTTTTTTTAAAAAAAGGCGTATGAAATTTTAAACACAAAATAATTTGGTAAATCATTCAAATATCAGTAATTACTCTTTCGGCAAAAAATATTTACGACATTCTGATTTTAAAATTTTTTTTTCTTTCTAACGTTAAATTATTTTGTCCAGCATTCATATATCTTCAAAATAAAAAAAACTTAATTTTTCTAAACCATATAAAGATCAAATTTAATTCTTTTTAAGTAAACCTATAGATGTAGTGTACGTATGAGACTAATATAAATATTAAAGGGGATTTTCCATTTAAAGCATAACGTGTGAAAAAAAATTTTGTACTTTTTTATGAATTTGATAGGAATTCGGACGAACGTATGTAGTATACAAAGGGTTGATTAATCAAAACAATTCAATATTAAAGTTGCACGTGAATATGTCTTAGACTCAAGAGACTTTGAGAAAAATGCGCAGAAAATTGTAGAAATGACAAAAAAATAATATTTAGGTCATGAATTTCATTAACGTTTTCAATGGCCGTATCTAAAAGAGAATAGTTATGTTGTATTATCATTATAGACAAAGAAGTAAGGTTTCGGCAAATAACTAGATATTATATACTTTCAATTAAATGTGCTAAATTTAGGTATTCATACTTTTTCAAAATTGAAATATACGTTCTTAAATAGAAACATTTTCTTAAAATTTATACAATATTTAATTTTAGATCCGATCGGTTGTATGGCGCAATTTTTGCACTATATATAAATTGTTTATAGAAGCGTTTAAAATTATAAACACGGCGTCAGAACGACTAAGCACCAAACGCTAACACGAAATCAATTTATTGATAATGAACCGTGTTTATATGCGAGTGACCCTCTTGTCGGGCGCCCATTAGCGTATCTCGAAAATTCCATAATTTGAGAAAAACCCACGATCTATT
The DNA here is from genome assembly GCA_030248175.1 of Microlaimidae sp. YZB2_3. Classification (NCBI taxonomy): domain Eukaryota; kingdom Metazoa; phylum Nematoda; class Chromadorea; order Desmodorida; family Microlaimidae; species Microlaimidae sp. YZB2_3. The sequence continues at coordinate 6,434 of JASAMX010022165.1, forward strand.
AATATAGAATCTATGGGTGTTTGATTTACACCGGTGTGTTGTTGTTGCGAAAATATTTTGAATGTATTAAAATAACGATGATCTATCTTTTATTACAAATTACCATTTTTTTTATTATAAGCTTTTTTCTTTTGTTTTTTTTAATAGAAATTTAAAATTTTTGTCGTTGAATTTTACAGGTGTGAACCGAACTTTTACAATAAAAAAAACAGGCAATAATTTTTTATTTAAATAATATTGGTTGCTGCCAAAACTTTGCAATAACTAGTATGAAGTTTTTAGCAACTTTTCTTTTATTTAGTAATTTTAACCTGCTTTTACTATTTGTGGAAAACTGCAAAGCAATAAAATTAGATAGCCAAAACGCTCTGAAACGTTATGTTTTCAATACAATTGCAAATTTTGTTTATGTTTGTTAAAAATAGTGGCGAAATTGCAATCAATTTTTGCTGTTAACCTAGTTGACTTAATATAATTTGCAGTTCTTGCATTCACTATAGAATTTTTCTATAAAATAGGTTAATAATTTAAAAGATTAAATACCTTATTTTAAAAATTATTAATCAAATTAGTCAATTTAGCACAAAATCCACCTTGAAGCTCACTTAACCTTTTCTGATAAAACTAAAAACTAAAAAATACGTTGTAAGTGACTGGTTATTCGATGCTTAATGTTTATTACATCGTTAGTTACATAATTACATTGACATGATATTCCTTCACTTACTTCTACTGAGCAATGAGACAATATTTGCATCCTGTGTCTAAGACGGTATGATGATTTTTGGATTTCGCGTCAAAAAATTTTTTTTTACTTCGTAGACATTTTTTTATAAAAGAACTTACTTCATACAAAAGCAGCTGACTAAAGACTATTTTCATATTCTAAAAATATGAGACAAGCAAATTTGCACGAAATTTATTATTTTCGTGACATTTATAATAAATAAACGCACAAATATATAATGCATGTGACTACACGAGCCTTTATAAGCTGTAAAAATAGTATGTCACATCTAACAATATGCAAGAAATTCACCTGCTAGACATTTCAACCAAGAAAATAAAAAAAGATAATTAAAAAAAGATTGCAGTTGCGTTATTTGTATGCCCGTTTTAACTCTTTAGTACATCTTTATGAAGATATGTTTTTTGTTATTTGTTTTTCATAAGAATTTTTTAACCAGTTAATTAAGTCCGAGGCATGTATTTACAAATATCAAAGGTGGATAGTCACCCACTCTCGATTGAAACAAAATATTCAATTCTTATGAATAGATATACCTTTCATATGTTTTATGACAAATGAGGATGGCAAACTATGGCTATTTAAAATGTGTAAATGAGCTGATGAGTAAAGGAACAGAAGAACAAGCCACATTTGGAAATAAATTTTAGTATATTTAACTATACATTTAAGTCAATCCCCTTGTCATTTTGGGAACTTGGTAACAAAAATTTATGTTTGCTATAACATATATCAAAACTTGAACCTACCTAAACTTAATCTAACCAATCTTTTTTTTTGGCTGCATGTTTACCAAAATTTCGACAGCTCCAAAAACCCTAAAGCTTAGGAGTAGGACTACGGTTCTTAGAACCTGAAGCGATTCCCGGAGCTTCGAAGCTCTGCCTTTTTTGTAAGAATTCAATAGTTATGCTATGGATTTTTCGCTAAAATATTTTTAACCATATTTTTAAAAACTTCTTAAAATCAATAAAAAAGTACCAAAAAGCGGATAAAATAACTTGAAACATATTAAGCTTAAAAACTTTAAAATGACTTATTTAAGGGGCGAAGCTCCGTAGCTCCTCTTTTTAAAAGCCCTAGAGCATCGGAGAATGATATTAAATGGATAGGAACATCACTATATATATATATATATCAGTAGCGTATATAGGGGGGGAGGGGGGGCGACCGCCCCCTTCCCCTTTTTGGCCGTTTCCATACTTAGGGGGGGCGGTTATATATATATATATATATATATATATATATATATATATATATATATATATATATATATATATATATATATATATACATATATATTTGATCTGGATGGTGTCAATAAACTCTCAAAAAAGTTTCGAGTATAAAATAATTTATAAGGCGTATTAATTACCTCAGCAAAGTACCAACTAGTACAGAGAAATATAACACTGCAGTTAAGCGAATAGCTTAAATATGTAAACAGGTGACTTTTAAGCGGAAATCCATTGGCTTTTTTTTTCAGCAGTTTACTAGTGGAAGAATCGATTTTTTTACCGCACCAAAACAATAAAAAACCGCTGCCCGTAGAAAACGCTTAGCTGATAAATTTTTTTTTTAAATTGATCAAAATGAATAAAATGGAAAAAATAAACCCAGACACAAAAAATAAAAATAAGTAGGCTTGCTGAATTTTTGCATAACGTTGGCTTGCTTGTAATATTTTTATTTTCTTTTTAGATAATTTTATTTTGATGAAAACTATCCGTGCTATTCATAAAACTTTCGATTTGGGACTGGGTCCGTTTTTTACGCAGATCGGTCAGCGTAAAAAACGGTCGCAGTCCGTTTTGATCATCGGAAAGTGGACTGGGTCCGTTTTGATCATCGGAAAAGTGGACTGGGTTCGTTTTTTTTGGACCCAGTCCAATTTCCGATGATCAAAACGGACCCAGTCCCAAGTGGACCGGGTCCAAAAATTTTATAAATAGCACAGTTAGGGTTAAGTTAAGGTTAAGGTCCGTTTTGATCATCGGAAAAGTGGACTGGGTCCGTTTTTATCATGGGAAAGGTCCGTTTCTGTCATCAAAAAAAAACGGACCCAGTCCACTTTCCGATAATCAAAACGGACACAATCTGAAGTGGACCGGGCCCAAAAGTTTTATGAATAGCACAGTAAAATAACATATATTTGTAATTGTTTTGTGTTTATTTTAAATTCAATTTAATGCGTAGTCAATAGGCGCTACCCATTATTTGTTTTTGTTTTTAAATAAATTAGTTTTTTAGTGTTTTTTTCGATATTCAATTTTTGACGCGTATTACTTAATAAAACACATGTACATTTTATCAATAATTAATACTTTGTTTGTCTTTAATTGCCAAATTATTTTAATTTTTAGTCTATGGTTTAACTTATTAATAAAATTTCTTTAAATATTTCCAAAATAAGAAATACTTGATTATTTTTTGCATTTATTCATAAATTATTTAACTCGTTTCCGTAATCGTTTTTTTCATAGTTTCAAAATTGAAACCTTCGTGCCACTGCGGTGAAACCTTCGTTTTACGGTGGTGGAATCATCGACTAACTATTTTGGTGCGTAAACTTTATCGCGGTAAACTCTACGTATCACCTAGGTCGTACCTAAGTCATACATAATAAATAAAGTTTACATATTGCTACCGTACAAGCAACCATTTCAGTTTGTCTCTGTCATTGTGCACTAATCACGCGTAAAGTATTACGTACAACCTAGGTACAACCTACATAGAATTTTCCACGTTGAAGTTTCTATGCCAGAAGCTCATTTCAGTTTGCTCTGTCATTGTGCACTAATCACGCGTAAAGTATTACGTACGACCTAGGTACAACCTACATAGAGTTTTTCACGTTGAAGTTTCTATGCCAGAAGCTTAGACAAAGATACCACCACCTTAGACTAAGGTTTCACCGCGTTGGTAGAAAGGTATTATCGTGGTAACCGAGAAAAAGGGCGATCACGAGAACGGGTTAAATTTTTTCTGTGTAAAATTTTCTAATGTAACTCTCATGTAAATGACATTAAAGGTGAGATACAAACATAAATGGGCACCTAAGGGATGGTTTGGGGTTACCACCTGTACTTCGGAGTGAAGAGGCTTGGAACGAAGAAAACCTCCTAATTTTGAAACGAAAGAGGCTTGAAACGAAGAAAACCTCCTAATTTTGGAAAATTTGAAAAAACAAATTTCTAAATTTTTTAAAACTTAATTATTATCTATATTCCTTACAAAGTCGAAAAAATGATCAGAAGATAAACTAACTTATGAATAATAATACTTTTTTGATTTTAGCTAAAAAATTGCAACGAATGCAATGGTAAATTTATTTAAATTTAATACTCTTTATATTTTTATCAATAGAAATAAATACTTTTAAAAAACCCGAAGGACAATGCATAGCTCACAAAACTTAGTGTTTTTAGTTTAATAAACGAGTTTAAAACAAAAAAAACGAAGCAAACAATAGAAAACATGCGTGCTTGCTAAGTCTTGGCACCACGTCGGATTGTTTATAAAATTTTGTGGCTTTGCGTGTCAACTAATTTCATTATGAATTTTTAAAAAACCAGATGGGTTTATAATTCTTGTCATTCTTTTTAGTTTGATGGTAAATAAAAAAAAACCTTATGTGCGTCAATCGCTCGAATAAATTGTAGTTTTGTAGTGAACGTTTCATATTCGTAGAAAAAAATTAATATGCACTACCGATTCAGGGTCGTTGAAACCGGGGAACCTGGAACCGGAACTTGGAGCCAAAAATAAGGAACTTGGAGCCATAAATTTGGAATATTAAAAATTGCTAAAACATATGCCTAAGAGAAGCCTAAATTCAAACCGACACAAATTTTTCTTAAGTGATCCAAGTTCTCATTATTCGCAGGTCTAACTTCTCGATTTTCAACGGCTCTAAACTCCTTAGACTTTCGGCTCTAAAGATCCCGTCTAGCACTACCTAAGGAAATCGATAATGTCGAACATTTCATTCAAAACAAAGTAATAAAATCAAAACAGAATCGACTGAGAACAAATCTACTGTAAAAAGGTCACTATTTAAATGGTACTTTAAAAAAGTTTTAAGATGGCACTTTAGAGTAGTGTTCTAATGGTGCCTTTTTTAAAGTCAATTTTGTTCCGAATTTTTTTTTTATTATATACTAGAAACGCGCTGGCCAAAACGACCAAATTCACATAAGCATGATTGGCACCCAACTGATTGGTCGTTCCATATGAAGTTTAGTTCAGTAATAGTACGTTCAGTAGTTTTTGTGCGGTTTTCCAAAAAATTAAAGTGCTTCGGCAGTTGCGAACGCACTTTTAAACCAAACCGTATGCAAACTATGTATTCCCTACGTGACTTTGGTTTTTGGGTTTTGTCATGAATTTTAGTCAAAATGAATTTTTTTAGAACTCATCATGAATTTTAGTCAAATATATTTTAAACTATGTTTATTATTGTTTCAACTGATATGTGCTAGAAATTAAAAAAAGCTTAATCTTCTCTTTGATTTTTATAGTATTCGTTAAAAAATCATGATTGATTACAGTTAAAAATTTATCATTTTTTCTTTGCAAATAAATTTAAGCCAACTCAACTGGACTGCCAAAAATAAATGGTGATCATAAAAGTAAATAATACTTCGAAACTACAACCCAAAAAAAGAAACGATTCACTTTTTGATTAAGCTTAAAAAATAATTTTTTCAAACGTTAGCTTTATTTTTTGAACTTCCTGCGCAAGAAATTAAAATTGACTAACGTTGCGTAAATAAACAGTTTTCAAAATATAACGTTTTTAATCTTATTTTTTCAAAATATCCAGTGCTAAATTAATTAATTTTTTTGTTAACAGGCAGTTTTTTATTGTAAATGGAACCGCTGCATATGGCACACACAATTAGTATTTTATGACATTTACATAATAATAAGCCTTAATTATTTAGTAAAAGTATAATAGTTAATAAACCTAAAAGTATAATAGTACCTTCTATAAATACACTGAAAAACAGTACCTATAGCACAAATGTAAATGATTAAAAACCAAAATACATATTATGATCTGATACAGTGTATCACTATTGATTAGGAAACATTATTTTATTATCTAATTTACCAAATCAGGCAATCGGTTACGCAAAAACTTAATCAAGCATATCATTTATCTTTCCATGCTTATCAAAGTATACCAAAATAGTAATATAACAAAAATTTTGTTTGAAACTAATGTTGTTTTTAAATCACTTTTAAAAATGTGTAAATTAGAATAACGCATCACACCAAAATGCATTTTTAATGCACGATGTACTATTATAAATCATGCCAAAAGTAAACATTATCAATGTTTTTGTGCTGAAGTAATTTAAAATTTAGCAGAATTGGTTTTGAGATATGTTAAACCATACAATTCTAATTATAGCAAAAGGATTTGTTGTCGCCCAAAAAATATTTGAGGATCTAAAATTCAAATAAAGTAATAGAATAGTAACACGTATTGCATGGTACTGATTTTATTTATTTTTTATTGATTATTATTGTTTATTGTGTTTTTTAAAAGAGAAATATCGCCACACGATCAAGACTACAAGTAAACTATTCATAAAATGAATTAATTGCAACAGACTAAAATACAATGTTTCAAATATTTTATAAAGATTGTAAACTTTATCAATTTTTTTAAATATAGATTTGTTATGCAGTACAATGTATTTTATACTTAAATTAGAATAAATTCGTGCTTATGATATTTCATGAATATGTTTTTGCAACATATTGTAAATTATTATCTAAGAAATTTTGATATAAAAACCTATTTAAAGACGCTGTGTCCTTAAAAACCCAAACGCATTTTCTACAAAATGAAGCTCTTCGCAGTGACGGAATATATTGGATAGTAACGAATCAAGCAAATAAATAGGTATTTTATTTTTATTATTGTTACAACAACGTTTTGGCAACATGAGGTCACCATCATTAGGCCTTTTTGCATAAATGATTTCAATTTTATCATTCAAGAATATTACTAAAGTTTTTCTGGGATACCTAGGTTTTCAAATTAAATTTTAAAAAAATAAAGTTGGGGTATCTGACTTAATTTCGGTCAGTCCTTAATTTCGGCCACCAATTTAGGGTGTTAGAAAATTGGCTTATTTTTAAAACACAAAAGAACTAGCACAAAAGGAACTGGATTAATGCTCAAAGTTGTTAATTTTTATGTTTTGATATTTTCTTCAAAATCACTTTGCAATGCGTTTAACTAACTGCGCATTTTAAGATTCCGTAATTTCAGCCACCTAGAATTCAGATGAAAGAACCTACCGTTTGCTTTTTAATTCATCTACTATCTATTATAAAGAATTTTGCTTCAGTAGATTTTGACGTTTTAAGCCAAAAATAAAAATGAACAAAAAATACAATTATTAAAACTTTTTTCTAAGGTTTAAACATAATTATTTAAGGTCTTTCTAATAACTATTAAAGTTTGTAAACAGGAAAAAATTAAGTTCTATGTACCAAGAACAATACCTAAGGATACACTTGCACCCTTTAAAAATTTTTATTGTTCGTTTTGGCAATAGTTATAGCTAGTTTTTTCTAGGTGGCCGAAGTTAATGGCTCGCGTCTTAATTTCGGCCACTATAAAAAAAAACAATTTTAAACCTTCACTGAGCTTTAACTGTAACAGAAATTTTAAAATTTTTCACTGGAATAACAAAAATAGCTATCGTTTGATTTTTAGACCGAATTTCGGGTCGATTGGAAAAATCAAAAAAAAATTATCCAAAAAAATAAAAAAGGTGACCGAAATTAAATCAGTTACCCTATTTATTTATTTATTTATTTATTTTTATTTATTTTGTCAAACGACAGGAACACACAGAAGCTAGTTAGTAACCGCAATGAAATTGTATGCACCAAAAAAAAGAAGAAAACAAGAGAAAACCAAATAGAAGTCTTTTACACCAAAATAAGCCATACCAAATCAATCATTTTCAACCCTGATGGATTCATGACTCCCCGAAATCAAAAATGATTCACCTGATATTACTGTGGCCAAAAATAAATAGTTTAGAGTTAAGCTTGAATTAGTAACGAACTTTTAATCCGTGAATATTAACTTTGGAATAATCGTATCTCGAGAAAAAGGTTAAAAAGATTGAGGTTCAATTTCAGATTTAAAGTTAAATTTGAAAAGCTAGGTCATTAAGCAAATATACAGTAATATTACTACAAAAAAAAACAAAAAAACAAAACCGTTTATACTAAAAAAATAATATAAACCGGTTTAAGCTATAATAAATACATTAATTCATCATAGTTGTTGTAATGTATTACTGTACAAACAAAAAATTCACATACCGATTTTGATAATTTTGCTAAAGATTTTAGTCTATGACTTCTTTTAAAATTTAATTTAAAAAATTAAAAACAAAACAAATAATTTGAGTTAGCGTAACCGCTATTTTTTTGCTTCAGTTAAAGGTGCGGTGCGGAGTCAAACTTTTTGTCTTCGATTTTGATAATTTTTTGTGAAAACCTTACCCCTGCCCCCAATAGCTCACAAAAATTTTTTCAAAAAATATCTCCAGTGGTTTAGGAGTTATGACCCCCAAAAATGACGGTTTTCGACAATTCCGTACGTGAAAGATTTCTCAATGGGTATAAAGATTTAAGTTACAAATTATAAACTCAAAGAAAGCGGCTTTTACTGTAAATACTAAGCAGCTTCTACTATTCTACTATATTTTCTACTATAAATTGATACCTTGATTATTAAAATTGGTGTAGTATTTATCGAGATATTGCGTTTCCTGTACAAAAACCCTCGATTGCTTCGCTAAAAAAACAAACGACCGCAGTGATTTAAGGAAGTTTGCCCAACATTTTTTGCCGTCACTTCGTAGCAAAAAAATCGAGGGTTTTTTGTACGAGAAACGCAATATATTAACAAACACTGCACCAATTTTAACAATCGAGATATCAAAAGAAAGTAGAAAGTAGCCACTAACTTTGAATGCATAATTTGTAATTTAAATCGTTATACCCATTGAGCAATCTTTCACGTACAGAATTGTCGAAAAAAGCCAATTTTGGGGAGTCATAACTGCTTAACTACTGGAGTTATTTTGTTGAAAAAAATTTTGCTGGCTATTGGGGGCAGGGGTAACGTTTTCACAAAAAATTATCAAAATCAAAGACAAAAAGTTTGACTCCGCACCGCACCTTTAAATGTTACAACGTTTTATAGCAAAATAAAATTTAAATAATTGATGGCGTCACTCCCAAAATATATTTATTTAAGTTTTTTTATTAATTATTTTTATTTTCTGAGTTTAAAAATTCAATATTATTTCACGATAATGAAATAACAAAATGTTGCCAACAAAATTAAAATGTTAGAAATGATATTCATCGGGGTCAAAAGGTATTTAGAGCCGAATTCGTAAATGCAATAGTAACCCAGAGCGGTGACGGAAGATCGAGCCAAGTACAGCAACAAGTACAGATGTTTGGGGCATTTGCACAAAAGCCACAAGTCTCCGGTCGTTTCTAACACCAATCCGGCGCAATTTATCACCAGCAGAATCTAAAAAAAGATAATATCACCAGTAGAATTTAAAATAGTAGATTATTACCAGCAGAATTGAAAATAACAAACTATTTTCCTAGTTAGTTAAATATCGTTAGTCTATGAGGAAATAGATATTTCTGTTAAAATTAGCATCAGAATGTTTCCATATGGCTCAGTCAATCAACCAAAGTCACGTATGAAAAAATTTGCATAAGCATGGTTGGCATGCAGCTGATTGGTCGTTCCGTTTGAAATTTATTTCAGTAATAGTACGTTCAACAGTTTTTACGCCGTTTTCCAACAAAAATTAAGGCGAAGCGCCTTAATTTTTGCTGGAAATTTCGCCTTAATTTTTGCCTTAATTTTTTAAAAGTGCGTTCGCAACTGCCGAAGCGGTAGTCGCGAACGCACTTTTAAACCAAACCGTATGCAAATTATTCCTTACGTGACTTTGGTCGATCCCAAAACGGAGAAAGTGGGTGTTATTTTCGCATTCACGGTTGTTGGGTATTATCTATTCCTTTGGTTTTAGACAACAAAAACAAAATTAAAGACAGTATTGAACAGTTTGGACTGTCTTTTGGGCAGTAATTAAAAAACCGTTCATACTTCTTTCAATAGAAAATACTCCAAAAACGTTAAAATAACATCTTTGGTTTGCCCAAAAGCCGTTTTTAGACTTTTTTGCACTTTGGACCTCCTATACATAAATGTATAAACATAATTTCAAAAAATTTCCTTTGGATTTTTTTTCTTTGGACTTTGTACGTTGGACACTTTGAAGACAGTATGAACCAAGCTTTATAAAGGCAATATTTACACCATTCATTTATACACATGCGGTTTTTTTATTATGGAAATATGTCTATTAAGGGTTCTTTCATATGCCAAAAATTTAAAAATTTAGCAAAATATTAATAATAAGCAATAAAAATTTGCCGTTTCGCTGGTAAGTTTCTTTCCTTTTAATGGTAAATTATTATTATTTTTTATACAAAATTAATTGTAAAAGTCACATAAAAATATGTGGTGCGTTTATTGGTTAAAGTAATAAAAGCATAAAAAAACTGAAAAGATACATTGCTCCAATCACATAACCGCAAATAACAGCAATCCCAAAAGACAAAACGCTCTGTAGAACAACCGTATGTTAATAATTTTATCGTAATAAATAGTGAGAAAACAAGCATTAACAGAAAGCAATAAGGCAAAAGTCATTCATCATGCTTAGTAATACCATAAAAAGAGGAAAAAAAGTTTAATTAAAATTTTCTTAGCGATTATGTATATCCGATTTTGTTGTTTTTCATTTTAATTTATATGTATGTTAAAATACACTGAGTATAACAGTCCGCACTGTTGGGTTTGGGAAAGTGAAGCAATTTACGATGTTAAAAGAAAATTCCCATTGTGAAATATCTTCAAATGACATAGCATCTGTTAGTGCTGTTAAACTGGCAGGCTAAAACTTGCCGATGAACAAATTGCGTTCTACCATTTTTATAAATCGTTTTTTTACAGTTTATTGGGGTTTTTTTAACTCTAAAGTTACGCGTCATACAGAAGCAATACAAAATTTAGAAAAAACAGCTAAAGTTTAAAGCGTTTTATTTGACATAAATTATTGAATCACGTATGTTTAAAGAAGTAAAATGTATTAATTTTTGCAATAATGTTCTTTAAATTTTTGTTGGTTTGGTGGGTAAATGAGCGTAAAAATTAACTTTACCTGGCCACTTGCCTTTTTGTTTTCGATTGCAATGTAAATTTGTCTGTCTGTTACATGACTAATGTGTATGTATATTGGCAAGTAAATTTATCCAATTCAATTCAATTCAAAATAAAACATTTCTAGCTTATTTAATCTCAAAATAAATATGAGGAATTATCAATAATTTAAGAAATATTTTGATCGTTTATTCTAAGCTTTGAAAAGATTTTAACAAAATTATCTGTGCAATTGCTTTTAATTATTCATAAAATTAACAAAAAAGTAGGTTGAAGCTCCGGGGGTGGGGAGCCAGAGCTTTAAAAATAAAGCTTAGCTTCAGAGTTCGGAGCTCTAAAGAACATCATTAGACTGACTTCAATATTATGTGGAATTTCTTCTAGAACAGCACCAGTAACGAATATCTGAACCCCACAGGTTCAGATGCACCACAGACGCACAAAATTCAGAAAGTTTTATGTTTTTAGTTAACCGCAGCAATCCAGTTCCCTATATAACGGAGATGACTAAAAGTGGTTGACGTCATATTGTTGGAATTAAACATATTATTCATCGATTAGTAAGCACTATAGGCAAATAAAATCTAGCTGACCTCGAAAATTGAAGTATTGAATCGACTATTTAACAACAAAACCATTTCAAATTTTTAACGAAAGCAGTTTCATAATAAAGATGAAAACCCGTATTTTTATAATTATTTCTCAAATTACTTTATTTGAAACCCAAATCCAAAGTTTTAAAGGGCTAAAGTTGGTTAATTTTTGTATATTTTGTAAAAGGGTGGAAATTAAAAAAATGCTGCGTTCTTATTTGTTTTTTTAAACGTCATAACCTCACAATTTTAATTGGTTCCCACTGTAACAACCATCTGGTGAACGACCTCTGAACTCTTTCTACAGAAGCTATAGCTTTTTGCAAATAATTATTGAAATAACATGCGAATATTTGCGCACATTTACAAATATTAATACGAATATTTGCTTGAAAGTACTCGGCAATCGCGTTAGCATGCCGAAATATGCGCAAACACAATGCTAGTCTTTGGACAGTGCCTATGTATTTACTTTGCTTTGTTTTGCCATTTTTGTGCCTAAAAATTTGGATGGCAGTAAAATTTTGCAGCGGCTTTTGATTTTTTAATTTTATGTATTAAAAATATTACTGTAGACTTTGCTTCAAGAAAAATTGAATCTTGAAGCTGGGGTGAACCAGCGACCTCTTCCTCATATTTAATTTAAAAAAAATGGGTGTTGAAGCAAAGTCTACAATAATATCTGCTAAATAATAGAATTATAATGGCAGTGCTCAAAAAATGGAACCGAATCATTTATTTTCAAACACACAGAGTTTTATATTTTCTCTTAATAAAACAAATATAGTATTAAATATCTTTGATTTAACTAAATTAAAATTTACTATATCCAATGAAGTATGAACTGACTCCTCCAACTTCAAAATTTTCTGGTGCGGTAATCCCCAATGATTAAGTGCTAATACACTGCAAAATAGCACCAAAGTTCTGACAGGAAGCAAAGCCGCCATTACATCTGCAAATGACTTCCGATTTCTCATCATCGAATAAACAGCATCATATTGAAACTATAAAAGTAATTATACAAACAACCAGATTGAAAAATTTTGGAGTATTTATTCAGGTAAAATTGAAGAACAGAGCCGAAAGTATTTATAATTTTAGAAATTGATAAAACTTACTGCTGCGAAAATAAAATTATTCTTGGCCTATTTTGAAGTTTCTATTAGGGAAACTTGGCACTAAGTCTTAACAAATTCTCACTTCTTACTAACGGCTCAAAATTTTCTTCTTAAGGCCTAGTTCTGATCGGAGTGACAAATCAAAAGTGAAAATTCTTTCACTCCGCAACTGCAAGTGAGTATGTGACGGTGTAAAGGCGAGTTTAACCTTACTTCTGTTTATTTTTTGATGTTTTTATTGCTTTAATTTTATTAAATATTGTAAATGATTAATGTCACGAAGCATAGTTGTAAACTTTTTTACAGTTATCTTTTTAAACTGTGTAACAAATGTTTAACCCTCGTGTAGTCCAGCTATAATCCAGCTAGTTTTGTGTCGTAAAAGTTTGTACAAAAATGATGTCAACTCAAAAAATTCTTAAGCGGGCGCATTTCACCAGCAAAAAGATTGATTTAAACGATTGTGATAGCAGCTAATTTTAAATCCTATACAGTAAAAACTTTTTGGTATTAATCGACCGTACCGTTAGTAAGATATGGTCACCTGATATTTTTTTCCAGTCCCCATCATTTTTGTGCGGGCTTTAGTTTTAAACATTTCATATAATCAGGGGTAAAAGTTACTGTGATGTGAAGCGACGTGAACAACGTCACCAATAAAGACGGCATTAATAGAGGTGCGGCCACGTGAAACAAATCCTGACGTAACCACGCGAAAACATGACCCGCTGTGGCGACAACCTAAAAATTAAATAAATAAACAAAACATCGCAATAGATTGTCCTTTGGGAAACAAGCTTCTTAAAATGTAAACAAACACGAAGGATAAAGCGTTTATTGATATCATGGTGAAACGTTTCGACAATTCACACTTGTCATCATCAGTCAACTAAAAATTATATATTTGTAAACACGACAAGAACTAATTTCAATTTTATAAATTTGGCACATTTAAAACAAACATAATTCCGGTTTATGACGGGTAGTATGACAATTAATAATAAACCTTCAAAATGTATTTTTATTCTAATGACAAAATGTTTTTCAGGAAAACTGACTTATCCTATTATTGTGACGAAAAAGGCCTATTTTAGATCGGGAAAATATAGGAATTTTTATTTACAATAGTAAATGCTTTCTGTCTTTCAATATGAAATATGTTTATCACGATGAAAATTGTCAGTCATTAATCAGAACCACACTTGTTTGTCATGGCGACCTCCATTCACCGGTTCGTCACGATGGTTACCAATTAGCATTATTGTGATAATATCCTCTGTCACACTAAAAGCCATGGTTATCATGACCCCACTATGTATATCTTACACTATTTTCACAATTTCAAATGACGTGACAGGTTACAAATTCGGGTGTCCAAAGAGAAGGACGCAAACTAAATTTCACCATGGAACTTTTAGTCAATGCCCAGGAATCGTACATCAAAACTGGGGTTCTTTGACTTTAAACTTGTAAGCGGGTACCTTGAAACTGTCGGAAAATTTTAGAAGTTGAATAAAAAAATAAAAATTATAGTTTGGGGTTAAAGGGGAAGTATACTAATTCACGGTGTATTTTTTGCTGTTTAATTAATGCTAATCGATGTATCAGGTCATACTGGGAAAAAAACTGTATTACTCCAAAAATTAATTCTCAACGGTTAACAGATTATTAACAAGAATACCGTCTCGTTATTTCCAATGTGTTTTTTATACACCATTTTTCAAAACAAAACATTTCTACTAAACGGATATTAACAAAATTTAATAGAATTCATACTAAGGTGCCAAAAAGCTTAAATTTTAAATTTGATTCAATTACGAAAAATATTAGATAAATACTGCCATTTTAAAAATATCATATTCCAAAAATAATGTTTGGTGTTTGGTTTATGATGTGTTTAAGAAAATTTTTATAATTGCAAAACTTAAAATTTAAGGAAGTGAAATGTCTTTTTTATGAGCAGTTCATATTTTTTTAAAAGTAAAACATTGACTAGCTAACAAATAATTACAAAATAACAGCAAACAAAAACACACCAAAAAACACACCAACTATAAAACACAAATTAAATTTTTTGAAGATGACAGTACTCATTAAGTACTTTTTTGAATTGAACCAAATTTAAAACTTATGCTTTTTAATTACACTAGCATGATTTCTTTTAAGTTTTATTAATATTCGCGTAATAAAAATGTTTTCTTTTGAAAAATGGTGTAGAAAAACAACATTGGAAATAACCAAGGAGTATTCTTGTTAATAACCCGATGAGAATAAATTTTTAATGAAATACAAATTTTTTCTCAGTGTGACCTAATAGGTCAATTAATATTAAAACGTAAAATAAAATACACCATAAATTAGTATACTGCACCTTTAAGTTTAAGCTTTTTTTATGTTTCGGTTTTAAAATTCCCCACTTCCGGCTTCTAGTTCGCCATTTTCAGGTCCAAGTTCCTATTTTCAGTTAAATAAGGATGATTAGGAAAAACTTACCAAAACGTTTGGAGCACCCGTTTTTTCATTGCGTAATTGGTCGAAAACTAAACACGAGACTACCAACAACCAATCAGCAGCGTGCTCAGCGGGGAGAGATATGTCCACGTTCTGATTGGGTCCGTATAAGGAATTTTTATTCCAAAATGCGCATCCCAATAGCAAAGAGGAGAGCGCAAACGATACTTTCACACCCAGAGTTTGCCGGTGAAAACTTAGTAAGACGGGTCGAGACCAAAGGCGCAGTTAAAAAATGGTATTAAAACTTAAACTTGGTTAGTTTTCATTTTAAATTCAATACTCGGTTAGTTTTCATTGAGCGAAGTATCTGAATTAGTGATGTTCACCGGAGCTTCGAGCTCGAGAGCGGAGCTATGCTTTAAGGAGCTCCGGAGTTCCGGACCTTCGCCCTATTTTTCCACTAATTTCATGAAAAATTAAAGAGTGATTACTAATTTCGCGAATTATATATTATTTTGTCACAATTTTTTGTAAACTAAAATTTTTACAAAACTTCTTTAAAACAATAGCAATAGTCCTAGAAATACAAATAAAGTAGTTTTAAATGTATTTCAAGGTTAAAAAAGCTTTAAATAGCTTTACTTAGAAGCGAAACTTTCTCCGCTTTAGATGGCCGGAGCTCAGGAGCGTAGAAACATCACTAATTGGAGGGTAGGAACTTTACTAATTCGAATAATTCATATACTTTAAATAATTTCGCGACAATTATTATTTTAAACTATAAGACTGTGCCCTTGATCAGTACCATTTTGTTGTTATCAAAAGCTTTAGGAACTTTACTAATCTGAATAATTCAATATACTTTAAATAATTTTGCGACAATTATTATTTTAAACTATAAGACTGTGCCCTTGATCAGTACCATTTTGTTGTTATCAAAAACCCTGCCAATGTTAGAAAATTGGCCAGAAAACAGTATTCGCTTATAGCCAAGCCGGTTTTATTTTTCAAAGCTGGAAAACAAGCCAGTGTTAAAAGAGACCCCAGGATTGTCATCCAATACACAACACACAATTGAAATTTCTGCATCATTCTGAACTAATTGAAGAAACCAAAATATATTTTAACATATGTTACAACCTGCAGCGCAATACCTGACTTATTTTCGGCCAAGCTTTTCTGTCATTAATTTAGTTCAAAAACGGGTTTTGCTATGAATTCCGCAAAAATATTTTGGTAATACTTTTGCAAATCAAAATACACTGTTGGATTATTGAATAAAGTGTTTTTTAGAGGGTTTAATAATTATCTATTTGTTTGTTTTAATTGTCAAAATTCACCTTCTTCAGTTTTCTCAAGCAAACCTGTTCACGGTCTGAAAATTCCCCCCGGAATATTAGTGGCTGTGCCTCACTCCTGTTTTATTGCCCCCACCCAAAAATGAAAAAGTATCTAAAAATTATGGTACCATTTTTGACCTATTATGACCATAATTTTGACCTATTATGACCATTTTTGACCATAATCGCAAAATTTTGGAGTTTTCAGCCTATTTCAATGCTTTTCAACCAATTTTAGACCCATTTTTACTTAAATTCTGCCTTTTTTGTACCCTTTTTTTCGTTTTTCTTTTTTTTTCTCCCCTGGGGCCTGTTTCATAAAGGTTTCTGTAATTGTAAATTAATAAACGCATTTAATTTCTTGTTATTTTATTAATTAAAAAATACGTACGTAACTGTGGAATTTACGGAATTTACAGGCATGTAATTTCTTAAATTCTAAACGCAATTTTATTGATATACTTTTTAATTAAACAATACAAAAGAAAAATATGCGTTCATTAATTTACAGCGGTAAATTAATTACATACAATTTTTATGAAATAGGCCCCTGCTTACCCCCATCCCGTTTTATTGCCCCGCCGTTTCAAAAAAATTCCCTCGTGTCCCCCACCCCATTTTGGAATGCCCCCCCCCCAATAAAATCCCGGGGAGGCAATAAACAGGTCTGCTTAAGTGTTATACCTTTTTAAATTGTCTCAAGTTTGATTTTAGTTTATATAAAAGACGTTTAAACAATTTTTATTTATTTCAAACAAATTTGTAAAATTTATTTTGAACAACACGAGTGACAATAAATTTAATTACACAGCAGTTGAAGTCTTTTTGTACAGCTCAAGGGTTCCACTATGCCCGTATCCATGGTGCAGTGCTTTGGCGCTACCTTCTATAATAAATTTTACAACTAAAGCTAAAGTCTTCCAGGCTGAAATTAAGGGCGTAACCGCTCTCCGCCAGGAAGAAATAAACAATAAACCCGCGAGCGAGAAAAATTAAAAAAAAAGTTTTCAGCGGTTATGTAACCAATTATTATTTAGTTGCGTCATGTGTTTCTCTGCACGTGATATTTTCTTCAAAAACGAATGGTTACTTTACCATTCATTTATTTTCACCCTGATAGAATTTATCTTTAGGGTTCGGTCCACGGTTAGATAATTATACTTTATTTTAATTTTATTGTTGAAAATTTTTTGTTTATAGTTTTTTTATAAATTGTTTAAATAAATATTTCATAAGATAATATAAGTCAAAAAAGCAGTAAGCGTTAAAAAATATATTTTTCACATCTGCCTTAGTCGACATTCTTTAGGAACATACCATTAAAATAAAATAGTGATTTTATCATAAAAAAACAAAAAAGCTCATAAAGTTATTATGATAAAATTTAAAAATAACCTTAAACATAAGTGTAGACCTTAGTTTCCCTAAGCACCGAAACAAAACCTTAAAATTAAGCTAAAGTTGATTATAATAAATTGCTTAAATCGTGTATTCTTGGGTACTAAAAAATTTGTGTGTTCTCCTTAAATACCCCTCGGTATCTCTAAGTATATATATTACTACAAATCTAACAAGTAACAGTCAAAGTTTAATAATATTAACATTTTTAAACAAAATTTTAAGTCATATGGATGCTTGGCAGCTGATAAAAACTTATTATTAAAATATTATAAATGGTACGCGGCCTTTAGAGTCGCAAATAAGGAACTTGGAGTCCTTAAAAAAAATTGGACCTTTTTTAGGCTTCGCTTAGCTTAGGCTTAGGTATAGGTTTTATCGTTTTTTTTATTTGGCTCCAATTTCCTTTGGCTCCATCAACCCTAAATTATTATAAATATTCTGTTGTATAAGTGTCTAAGCATAGTCAAGTTTGAATTTACAAGGTTTAAAAATTTCTAGGCCACAAACAAGCCATAAAAAATTTCTAGGCATAGAGCAGCAAAAAAGAGAGATTTTCCCCCGGACGTTTGTTTAAACAAAAAAATGTAGACTTGTCAAAGGTGGTTGTCTGTGAAATATTATAAATACACCTGGCTTATGCACTTTCTCATTGAATAAAAAATGTGAACGATATAATAATGATTTTTTTTTCGTGAACCAATTGGACAGCTCATAACTATAGTTTTTTACACTCGAATAAAATGGTGTTTGACAAAAATAAAAATAAAAATTTATTTTTAAAAAAAATCATGCTTAACCCATTTCCGTGATTGCCTTTTCTCTTCCGGTAAAAAGTGTTTTTGTATGTATTAATTTCCGTTATTTTCGCTGGTAATCAGAGTGGGTTCGCGTGATTGCCTCCCCCCATCCCCGGTGCGGACCATTGCAAACGCACTCTGATTTCCAGCGAAAATAACGGTAATTAGTACAATTACAAAAACAATTGTCACCGTCGTAACCGGGGAAAAGGCAATCACATGAACGGGTTAAAGCAATATTTTACAATCCTATTCTAATAAAGTATGAAAAAAGGAAACAAAAGGGGCCGAAAATAAATCAGTTACCTTATTCTTAATAAACAACTCATGCAAACCGAAATATCATGAGAAAAAATCTTTATTTCAAACAAAAAAAAAACATTTTTCTTAAAGAAAACTTTACAAACGTTTCTTATTTGCGGTGTTTGGCATTACCTTCGGCTATGAAAATTACACGTGTTATATTTGGAAACCGGGAATTTTCTCAAATATTCGAGTTCCTGAAATCCCATTGAAACAGCCACTTGAACCACTTTGGAAGCGACGATATGAAAAAAAGAAAGAAACCGCCCTAAATACTTTAGAATAATGTCGTTACCGTGACAAAATGAGTTCAAATTTAATTTAAATTACACCTGCTTATTGTTAGAGCGCAAAGCGCCACATAACATGGAATTAACAAATGGAACACGTAACAATTTGAAAATAAAAATATTACTAGTAAATGCACGCTTGTTGGTAACCTTTTTTTTTCTAAAATCTTATGTTTAGTGATATATTTAATCTAAAATTATAGCTGATTCTTTCAGTTTGGTGGCGTTTTACACCGCGGCGCATGTCTTATTAATAAAACAACATAATTAAAAAACGCGGCTCGTGACTTGACTATCTCTGTGAAATTCATTGATTATTGATCGATTTAATGTTAAATTGCGTTGCGCCTCGAAGAAGTTAAAGTCAAGTCAAGCCAAGTTAAATAAACCCGTAAAATTCAGTTGAATAATATTTTAATCGACAGATGTTGAATAATATTTAGTTGAAAGAATACTCATGTGGGTAAAAAAATTTAAAAATTTAAGTTTTGTTTCCTAATTTTGGCAAATATGACTAAGACAGAAATGTTAATTTTTTTCTATTTAGTTAATATTTTAGTGTTGTAAAAGTAATGATTTTCGATTATATAAGTAAAACGTGTTGGATGTGCGCCGCCAAATCTGCCGCCAAACTGCTGCCAAACCGCCGCCATTTAGGAACTAAAGGTCTATTCATACTTATGACAAAACGTCCTTTGGACAAAGTCCAAAGGACAAAAGTCCAAAGGGAAAAGTCATTTGGACTTTGTCCTTTGGACAAAGTCCAAAGGACAAAGTCCAAAGAACAACGTATTCATACTTCTTGTCCTTTGGACTTTTCCCTTTGGATTTTGTCCTTTGGACTTTGTCCAAAGGACAAATTCTGAGTAGCGTTCATACTTCGTCCAAAGGACAAAGTCCAAAGGACGTTTTGGCTTGTCCAAAGGACGTTTTGGTTTGTCCTTTGGACTTTGTCCAAAGGACGTTTTGTCATAAGTATGAATAGACCTTAAGGCGTTAAAGTAAAAAACAATTATAATAAGACGGTTTTAAATATTTCATTGTTTATTTTCATGGGTGGCGCGGGAGCGCCACTGGGCGATTTAGCCCCGTGGCGCCGCGCCAACCATTATTAGAGAACGTGGGTAAATTTTAAAATTCAGAACCTTCTTCTTTTTCTTCTTCTTCTTCTTCTTCTTCTTATTATTATTATTATTATTATTATTATTATTATTATTATTATTATTATTATTATTATTATTATTATTCCAACGCTCCATCCTTAAAAGCGATATTCCTCATTCGTTACTGATTGATCAAAAATAAACATGGGCTCATAAGAAAGAAGAAGGAATTACGCAACTTTCTTAGGAAGCACTTTTTTGATTTAGGTCCTTGTTATCGATTTATTGATCAAAATAAAAAATTTGAAAAATAGACAAATAAAAACTCCCAACCGCACAATAACAGCCTTTTGGCAACAATAAGGATTGTACAGAGCAGACAACCAACATCCCCTCATAAAAACCGCACAAAAAAAGCAGACCGGTTTTAATTGGTGGCAGAAACGGAACCAGTTCCCAGCGCCATCTGCTTCAACCGCGCGGAAATCGGCGAAAACAACAGAGTACTTTTTTAATTCTTGCATTACTGATGACAAAATTAATTCAAAGTTTTATTTATTAAAAAAATAATAAGCGTCGGTGGCGCGGGAGCGCCACGCGCCGGTAGGTAATCATAAGAGGTGCGGGGTGCCACACTGCAATTTAACCCACCGCATCGCGTCAACTATACTTAGAGAACGTGAGTAAATTGTGTAATTCATGTTCATCATCTTCTTCTTCTTATACTTTTATTTTTATTTTTACTTTAGAATTATAATTGCAACCATTGGCTCAAGGCATTGCGCCAACTATTTTTAGAGAACGTAGGTAAACTTTGTCTGGAGCACCACTGCACCGCACTAACTATAATTAAACAACGTGGGTAAATTTTGTAATTTAAATTCATCATCTTCTTATTATTATTTTTTATTTAAAAAAGTATATCTCGGCAACGGAATGATTATAAACATATGTCATTGCGCAGCTAAAACTATAGTTTATTAGGCTATTTTTTTAATTAATTCAAAAAAAGTGGTAGACTAGCTCTGAAAAATGCTCTAAGAATAGAGCAGGAAAAAGGGGCGATTTTTCCCCGGGCGTATGTTTAGACAGAAAAGATGTGGACTAGTCTGAGATGGACATTATGTGGACTATAGAAAATTTGCATTTGGTTCGGCCAGCTGCTCACTAAATAAAAATTTCTACCATATGATAATGATTTCTTTATACATTGATCAAATCATAGAGCACTGTTGCATTTTTTTTAGTTTGATGAAATGTCAATTGAAAAAATTATACTCACATCAATATTTGACAAGCGCGAAATCGCCACTTTTTCAAATTTATAGTTGTTTCTTACACATACAAAAATATAACCTTCAAATTGAAAAAGTGGCGATTTCGCGCTTGTCAAAGATTGCTGTGAGTATAATTTTTTCAATTGACATTTCATCAAACTAAAAAAAATGCAACAGTGCTGTGTGATTAGATCAATGTATAAACAAATCATTATCATATGGTAGAAATTTTTATTTAGTGAGCAGCTGGCCAAACCAAATGCAAATTTTCTATAGTCCACATAATGTCCATCTCAGACTAGTCCACATCTTTTCTGTCTAAACATACGCCCGGGGAAAAATCGCCCCTTTTTCCTGCTCTATTCTTAGAGCATTTTTCAAGGCTAGTTCTAACTTTAAAATTTACAAAAATGTGTTATAAATATAAACTCGGTTTTACTCGACTTTTTTTAAGGTTAAGTTAACGCGTTACTAAGCCTAAGCAAAGCCTAAAAAACAACCTAAACTTTCTTAGCGCAGCTATTATTTAAAGTTTAGATTGTTTTTAAGGCTTCACTTAGGCTTAGGAATGCATAGGCTTAACCTTAAAAAACAGTCGAGTAAAACCGAGTTAGCCTGTACTGCGCTCTGAAAAGTTCACGCGACACGCGCTGTAAATTGGTAACTGCTTTTATATTGATAGCTATGCTGCTGGAGCAAAATGCCTCACGGCGCAATAGGCTATAGTCTGCTCAGCTACTTTCTAAAAAAGAGATCTCCGTGAAAAAAACAGCTCGGTTTTATTTTCAATTTTTTTGTAGAATAAAAAAAAGATTAACAGTTTTTTGTACTATAAAAAATTGTTTAAAGATGTAAATATGAGATTTACATTATTTAATTATATATAACTGAGTTAAATCTTTAGTTTTTAAATGGCGGCGGTTTGGCGGCTATTTGGCGGCAGTTTGGCGGCGGATTTGGCGGCGCACATCCAACACGTTTAAAGGAGCACTGGCACTCTTCCTTCGCCCCCGGACTGCTCCTAACTGCCGATTCGGCTGCAGTTTAGATTTGGCGGGGGCACACATTCAAAGTGAGTAGGAAGTTGGTGTCAAAGGAGCAGGGGGTCGCAGAGACACGTTTAAGTAAAAGTATTTCGAAAAATTTTAATTTAAATATAGTAAGATTAAAAGTAATTTATGATTTTTTTAGTAGAGTAAAAGTAAAAAGTAAGACTTTTTTTGAAGTAAAAGTATAATAAAGACAATTTTGAAACGGAGCAAAACACCCGTTTTTAGAGCTCCAGAGCTCCGTCCCAAAGTTTTTTGCTAATCTTACAAATCTACGTATAAATTTTTATTTTAATCAGTTTTTTAATCTAAATAAATAGTGTTTAGCGTGTTACGGCTTAAAAAATCTTTTTTTCTGCCACTCATTTTTCAACAAGCCCTCAAGCAATTGACTCGTTGAAATTTCTTAAATTTTACTTAAATTAAATTGAATATTTGCAAGAAAAAATTTGAGTAAGATTAAAAGTAAAACTAATTGAAATTTTAAAATTCGAGTGAGAATAAAAGTAAAAATAATCCAAAATCCGAAACTTTTATTAGTTTGTAAAAGTGAAAGTTTTTTTTTTCGTTTTTATATCATTTCGTGCGATCGGTTTTTAAATTTATTCTAAAATAGTTTTGGCTTAAAATCAGACTCCCTGTTGGGATGGGGGTTGATATGCCACTACTTTTTCAGTTGGATGCAAAATGTAAATCCAAAGGAAACTCCTCTTTTATTTTAATACTTTTATTAGTTTGTATAAAGCGAAATTAGACTTTTAAATACAAATACTATTAAAAATATTCTGCCGTCATTACTGTACCAGCAATATAAATTACATTATTAACCGGCCTTAACTGGAAAGAAATATACTTCTATTAACAAATCATGACTGCAAAAATTTATTGAAAAAAAAAATTAATTTGGTGCATTTAATATTATGCGGTAATATTCATCCAAACGGTCCGCGGAATTCAATCAGAGTGCAAAATATTCCACCGTTAACAGCTAATCCTCAGCCAGGCAATCCTATTTTAAATGATGACAATGGAATTCCTGATGGCCCGCTTTTTGTTTCTGTGAACGTAGAATTGGTTACGGTAAATTTTTCAAAAACTTTGGAATTAATTGAGTCCTATTCAAACATATGTGCGGTAGCGTTGCAAGAAACAAAATTGTCGACCATGATTTTAGACAGTGAGTTAAAACTTCCAAATTATAAACTTTTTCGTAAAGACAGAAAATTAAAATGAGCCAGTGGCATGACGTATTACATTAAATCTAATCTAGATCCAAGACAACTGCAAATTTTGCATGCGCCGTTATCTATTGAAATTGTGGCTGTTGCATTTAAGCTAAAAAACCGCTGGCTAATTGGTGCTTCTGTATACAAACCGCCTAATTAACTTGTTGAATCTCGCAATGAAGCATTGAATACTTTGGATGATTTTTTTGCAGGGCTAGGTGACGTTTCAACAGATCTAATATTAAGTGGGGATTTGAATTTTAATTTTCTAGTGCCTGAAATTTATGAGCCGCTCCAAAATGTTTTGGAAAATTACAATTTACAACAACTTTTTTTAATTTCCGCACGCATTATCAACATAATACTCCACAAATTCCGCAAAATGCCTCCTCACTAGATGTCATAATTGTTGGAGATCGGCAGCTTATTAAGGAGGTTGGACGTTCTTACCCTCTTGAAAAAAAGCATTGTTTAATATATGCAGCCTTGAATGAATTTGACACTCAGCCAAGAGCAAAACGTGTTTTAATTCGACTTGAGTCTAGAGCTAATTGGGATCAAATTTTTCCAAGATTTTGAAAACACTGATTTTGACAGTTTTGTGGACAATTCTCCAACCGTGAATCAGGCGCTAAAATATTGGACTCGTCACTTTCTTGAAATTTTTGATCACCACATTCCAAAAAAAGGTGATTCAAGTTAAACCCAACACATTTTGGTTTCCAAACAGCTTAAGAAACTAATAAAGAATAAAAACAGAGTTTATATCAATTGGGTTAAGCATAGAACAGCAGCTGACTTTTCCAGGTACAAAGACTTAAAAA
Source organism: Microlaimidae sp. YZB2_3 (assembly GCA_030248175.1). Taxonomy (NCBI): domain Eukaryota; kingdom Metazoa; phylum Nematoda; class Chromadorea; order Desmodorida; family Microlaimidae; species Microlaimidae sp. YZB2_3. Next base: position 31,260 of record JASAMX010022165.1, read on the forward strand.
ACAAGTGCGGAAAAAGGCGGCCAAAGCAAAACAAAATGCCATTTCTGCTCTTTTTGAAAATATTACTACGCCTGGAAACTTTTGGAAAGCTATTAAAACCATAAAAGGCAAAAATGATAGCTGCCATTCCATCACTTAAAAATAACGATGACACATATGCTGTATCAAATTATGCTAAAGCTGAATGTATAGCTGAACATTTTCATTCTGTTTGGAATGAGAAAGAACATACTAACCCACCTTTCCTGTTCAATTGTTACCTGATGAACTGCATTGCCAAGAAGATGTTATCATTGCTGCTATCAAAAAACTTAATAAAAATTCTTCTGCTGCTCCTGACAAAAGTAGTTAGATAGAAGTCAGAAGTCGCTAGATATGTAGCGTCCTCACTTGCTAAGCTTATAAACAGATCACTAAATGAAGGAAGGTTTCCATGTGATTGGAAAAAAACACACATAACACCAATCCCTAAAGTGCATCACCGTTCAAAAGCGGATTTTAGACCAATTTCAATGACTTCAGTGGTTTCGCGAATTGAGGAAACTCACGTTTTTATTATAATTCAAGAACAAATAGAAAACTGGATCTCCCACTTGCAATTTGGTTTTCGTCATTTTCGAAGTACTATCGATGCCATTGCTCTTCTTGAAAAGTACATTCTTGACGGTTTTGAGCTATGTCGATTTAATGCAAAAACAACAAAAGTGGCTGCTGTTTTTTTTTGATGTGTCAAAAGCATTTGACACTGTTCCTCATAATTGTCTGTTACTATGCCTTCAGGAACAGCTCAACTTACCACCAGTACTTCTTTGCTGGATTCAATCATATTTGAAAAATCGAAAATACCAAGTTAAAGTTGAAAATGAACTATCGGAAGAAAGACCAGTTTTATCAGGTGTTCCACAAGGTTCAAAACTTGGCCCATTACTTTTTATCGCCTACATAAATTCCATAACAAATTTGCAACTTTCATCATGAACTAAAATGATTTTGTTTGCAGACGATCTTGTAATTTGCAAACCAATGCTAACTGAAAACTGTGAACAAAATTTAAACAAGGATATTCATCTAATTTATAATCACTTTCAGGAGTTGTTCCTTAATCTTAACCCACAAAAAACAAAATTTTTGCACTTCAACTTGAATAGGAGACCTCAAACTTCTTTAATGCTTAAAATTAATAACACTGATATACAGAGAGTTACCAGTCACCCTTATCTTGGAGTAATTTTTGATGAAAA
>JASAMX010022165.1:37500-39321 GCA_030248175.1 Microlaimidae sp. YZB2_3
TTAATTTTAATTCCTGTATAAATTATAATGTAATACGTAAGAAAGTATTAATAAAAACGCGTTTCTGTGCTTCTCCTGACGCGTATAGACAAGATAAATAAAGAAGTTGCACTTCGTCAACGAAGTCTTTATTATTAATCATTACAACCCAAAAAAGTAGCTACATGTATTTTAAACTATTAATAACTAGTTTTTAAATTAAATTAACCCATCCCACCCCACCCCCTGCCGAAGAATTCTTCATTGTTTAGGGGTCAATTTTTTTCTAGAAACCAATCCTATGATACAGTGATATATTCTTCTTTATGTATCATTTATAAAACACAAAATGGTAATATTTTCTTAAAATCATCACGGCTCCAGAAAGAAATAATGAAATATAGACACCGGTCCCATAATAAATCACAACCCAGTTAAAATATATACAAGAGGTGACTTCAAATTCAGAATTGTAGCGAACCGGGCCGGGCCAAGATTTTTTAATAACTTCGATCGGCATGCTCGACCTTTTTTATAATAACACAGTGTAAAAAACGTAAAATGCGAACCGGCTAGACTGAATACTGAAAATATTGACCGAGCCGGGCCGGGCCAAAAACCCAATTAAAATATATACAAGAGGTGACTTCAAATTCAGACTTGTAGCGGACCAGGCCGGGCCAAGATTTTTTAATAACGATCGGCATGCTCGATCTTTTTTATAATAACACAGTGTAAAAAACGTAAAATGCGGGCCGGCTAGAGTGAATACTGAAATTATTGACCGAGCCGGGCCGGGCCAAAATTTTCGAGGCCCGGCCGACTCTCGGCCCGCTTGCAAGGATTGCTCACCCGATTTTATTTATAAAATGTAATCATGGCAGAAACAGAAATGTAAAAAGCGTTACAGTAAAGTGGGATTTATATTTACTTCAGTTCATTTTATTAGCAACGGCGGTAAGAAATTCAAATTGCTGAAATTAATATTTTTTTAGTTTTTGGGCAAAGGTTTTTTTTAACAAAAAAATATTTTAATCAAGATTAACTTAATTTTTTTAACTTTCGTTCGAATACATCTGTTGATTTTGCTGCGTAAATTTTAGAGCCATTATAGACAAGAATGTATATGAATGCTTGGCATAGACTATTTGGGGACGCAAGGTCACAATAAAAAGTGCTTGCATTATAGCGCACTGTTTATACTAAACGATTTTTTAAAAAGCCGGGAAAATAATTTTTTAATTTTTCAGACAATTTTTTGCTTTATTCATGATATTCCACCAGTGTGATTATAGTATATTTTATTTCCTGTGGAATAATTTTTGGGGTTTTGTGTGAGGCAGCTGCCCCTACAAAATGCTATAAATGCAAAACAAGATTTCGCTCAACTATTTTTTAAGCGTTTTAACAAATTTTACAGCTTCTTAGAGTAAGGACAAAAATTTGCATATTACATCCTATCACGACTTTTTAATTAAAGGTGCGGTTTGATCTACCTTTTTGTTTTCGATTTTGATATTTTTTGTGAAAACCTTACCCCTGCCCCAATAGCCCACAAAATTTTTTTCAACAAAATATTTCTAGTGGTTCACGAGTTATGTCCCCCAAAAAATGGCGTTTTTCAACAATTCTGTACGTGAAAGATTGCTCAGTGGTTATAACAACTTACGTTACAAATTATGCACTCAAAGAAACCCCCTCTTTTCTACTTTAATTTTATACCTTGATCGTTAAGATTGATGCAGTATTTGTCGAAATATTACGTCTCTCGTACAAAAAATATGCGATTTTTTCGTTAAAAATACCAAACGACGGCAGTGATTTTATAAAGTTTGCCCAACC